>JAXCGZ010005753.1:0-137500 GCA_037179515.1 Halocaridina rubra | reverse complement strand
TTATTATTATTATTATTATTATTATTATTATTATTATTATTATTATTATTATTATTATTATTATTATTATTATTATTATTATTATTAATTTATTTATATTATTACGAAGGAGACATGAAAAAGTAATGGAAATATCGCCTCCTCATCTTGAGAAAATAATTTCCTAAAAGGAATAATTATTTACGGTATAATTATATCTACAGAGTTTGTTCACGGTTAATTATAGATATACACTTGCTTAATGACAGCAAGATAGATGGTTTTATATATATATATATATATATATATATATATATATATATATATATATATATATATATATATATATATATATATATATATATAGAGAGAGAGAGAGAGAGAGAGAGAGAGAGAGAGAGAGAGAGAGAGAGAGAGAGAGAGAGAGAGAGAGAGAGAGATGAATAGGTAAATAGAGAGGTATAAAGATAGGAGGCTAAATATGTAAATAGATAAATTTTTACTTAGCTATCTACTATAGATACTTGATTAGATAGATGGAGTGATAGAAAGTTACATAATACTGATGGGTAAATACATAGACAGATTAATGGATTAAATAGATACACTGATAAATATAGATAGATTGAAAATTAGCTTGATGAACAGACAAGTAGATATATATATATATAAAAGATAAATTGTAATTGATTATGGAAATGGATAAATTAATGGAGATAGTTAACTACCCATTCCTAGTGGTGTGTACTCAATGCGTCAACTGCTTTGCTAGGGGTTAGACACGATAGATGTTTCTGTTGTTTCTTGTGACTTATCTGGATGTAATTTCATATATTTTCTACAGACTGAGTCGAGATCGAATCCGATCATACAGTTTAGGAGCATTTTTTGTTTTATCTTAAGATTACTACTACATTTACTGAAGAAAAGTAAATATACATTGTATTTTCTACTCTGCTTTGGGGCCTCGTCCCTTAGAGACAAAGCAGAATGGACCTTAACAAAGAAAAAAAAAATTGCGACATTTCAGCCATGCACTAAACAAACTATTTGTCTTTTGAATTTTTTTCTGCCGTGATATCTTCATGTCTTTAACAGAAGACTTTGCACATACATACATGCATACATACATACATACATACATACGTACATACACCCAAACGTCGTAAACACCAATGAGTGAATGATCCTCATTCTTTTTGTGGAGCTTCATGTATTTTATGGCATCAGCTTTGCATCACTGGGTCAAAATTATGAAATGTAAGAAATCTTTTTGACATCTTATCCACAACCCTTTGGCACTAATATCTTATCGTGTCTTGTTAGAATTTTTTTTTTTTTAAACCTGAGTTTTGAGACATTACTTTTCCAGTAAGTGGTCGATGGACAGGCTCAAGTGGTACATCCTTTCAGTCCTCCTTCCGTACCTCAGCAGTTATATCCCAGTCTTCATCATGTGTTTATGCACAGGCATCCGTCTGTAGAACATGTCAAAATATGATCTTCCCCCAAAGTATCTTCCTAATGGAAGAAATGAACTTCACTTGGCCATCGATACCACAGAGCAACTTCACTTGCCCATCCACACAACAGAGCAACTTCACTTGCCCATCCATACCACAGAGCAACTTCTCTTGGCCATCCATACCACAGAGCAATTGGTCATCCATACCACAGAGCAATGGCATCTGTAAATTCCAGTTTCTAAAGACTAAATCCTTTGGACTTGGATTGGTAAAGATGTGAGTCCTTTTTAACCCTTTTTTTCTTTTCATTTTACACCCGTCACGGACTGAGGTTTGTAAGGGCATACCCTCAGGGTAACGATTACATCTGCCAAAACAAGTCCTTCGCAAGAAGGCAACCGTCCTAGCCCTTAGTAGAAAAGGGAGTTTGTGACGTAAAACCGAATCCAATCCATTTTACAAGATACTTGTGGTAATAGTCAGTGAAAAACGTCTTTTTACTAACTGTAGCCACTAATGTATGCTTACATATACAGTGGCTACTATCCCCCGTGTAAGGGTGATGGCCGAGTCAAAGCACGCCAATGCACCGGAAACTTATTTACCTCAATCACTCCATTTAGCTCCTTTGAGATAAAGTGCTGCCAGTAATACTGCCACGAATTAGGTTGTCGGCATGACTATTTTATAAAAACTCTTTCACTATGGAAACAAGTAGGTAACCATTAGAGCACTTACTCTTCTGCAGAATATTTCTTAACTGACATTTTACATTTGCATTATTTTTATCCACATTTACTTGCAAGAATTACACAATCCAACCACTGCTACTAGTATTGCTGCTGCTACTGTTGCTACTATTACTACTACTACCAATACTACTACTACTACTACTACTACTACTACTACTACTACTACTGCTGCTGCTGCTGCTACTATTACCACTATTACTGCTACTATATAACCTCGCTGACTTAAGCACTACTAATTTTTGAAACCTTTTATATATAGTTGCTTCATTATTTATCCTAATTAAGTAATTTCTTCCTCTTCTTCTTCTTAGCTTTATGTCCCTTTTTTCCCCCCATTTCACTTCCTCTTCTCCACCTCACCCTTCATACCCCTCAGAAAAATAAATCTACCCCCACGAATAAGAGCCCCCCCCCCCGCTAAAGCTGAAAATTTGGGCAGGGGATGTGCCTGCCCCCCTGGTTCCAAATCAATGATGGGCCACGTGAGCTCTGACGTCCAATAGCGTGGAGGCGTGGCTTGCTTGAAGAACACGTGACTTTAGGAGGCGGGGCTAGTATGAGCAGAGCATGACGATTGCATGCTTGCAGACATTACCATTTATATCCCTGCTTGCCGTCGCTACCTCATTGTTGAATGTAGTGACATCAGCAATAAGCAGACAAATAGCAGAGGCGTAGTTTGGCTAGCAGATGCTACCATTTGTATCCCTGCTTGCCTTTGCTTGCTCGTTGTTAAATGTGGGGAAAAAAAGCAGAAGTGCATGTTTGCAAGCAGCTGTTACTATTTATATCTGTGCTTTTCCTTTGCTTGCTCATTGTTAAATGTAACGACATCAACAGTAACCATCAATAAGCAGATAAATAGCAAAAGTTTATGTTTGCAAGCATGCACTACCATTTAAATAATAATCTTCTTCTTCTTCTTTGCTCATTTTCAGAAGACCCTTGGCCTCATCTTTAGTTTACTGTATAGAGTATATGGTGCTACTTTGGCTAGTTATTTACAAGGAACAAATATCTACACCGTAGATATTCTAGAGATAAACAGCACGTACTTCGGCTAAAAATGCTAAATAGAGGTTAGGTTAGGTTAAGTTAGGTTAGATTACAGATGACAATATAAAGTGTAGATCGCATACCAAAGTAGATTCACGACACGTAGATAACAAGCCAAAGTAGCATCGAGTATATATTATTTTTTCAAGTGTGTAAATATGTTCTGTTTCCTTTTTTTTTCTTCTTTTATATTGAAATTGTCATACGTGACCCAGTTTTCCAACCGCGAAACTGACCTGCTTTCACATGTATAAAGTGCCTCCCCCCCACACACCTTGCCACAAAAGTCCTTTAGGAAGCAGATGTATCAAAGAAACGTTCCGTTCCGGTTTTACGTCACGGACTCCCTTATCAACCAAGGGCTAGGACGGTTGCCTTCTTGCGAAGGACTTGTTTTGGCAGATGTAATCCTTACGCTGAGTGCATGCCTTTGCTAACCTCAGACCGTGACGGGGCGCGAACCCTCGACCTGACGCCTCAGAGTCGGAGACGCTACCGACTGAGCCACGGCGACTACTATGTATCAAAGAAACGTCTTGCCATAAATGTGCCTTTAGTGAGCAGATGTGTCAAAGAAACGTCTTACCATAAAAGTGCCTTTAGGAAGCAGATATGTCAAAGAAACGTCTTGCCATAAAAGTGCCTTTAGGAAGCAGATGAGTCAAAGAAACGTCTTGCTATAAAAGTGCCTTTAGAGAGCAGATGTGTCAAAGAAACGTCTTGCCATAAAAGTGCCTATAGTGAGCAGATGTGTCAAAGAAACGTCTTGCCATAAAAGTGCCTTTAGTGAGCAGGTGTGTCAAAGAAACGGCAACATTGTACTTGTCTGTTGATATAATTACAGACACGATAAAATCTTTCTACTCGTATGTATAATAATCTCATTCTCTCTTGTAAGAGGAAGGGCCGAGTCAAGGCACACGCCCATTCGCGAAAAAGACCCTCTTACCCTTTCCTTTCAGATTTGTTTCTCATTTTTCTTCTCACAAGCCTACCCGTCCCCTCCCTTATACTGTCACTCTTTGCACAGCCACCATGGCACAGTCATAGAGCCAGTTAATAGGTCCTAGTTGGAGATTTCCTTCCAGAATTCCTTACTATGTCTTAACTTTTCGCTAGAGGAAAATGTGAAGCGGGGACATAACTGTTTGAGGTCAAAATAATCTCCCTTTTAAAAGAAACACCTTTCCACAACCGCGCATAATCAAAGGTACACTTACTAAGGCTCTTCTTGGAGTTTTTATACCAGAATTGCCTCATACACCTTGACTTTTATCGGGAGGAAAATACAAAGGATCGGATACACGATAGAAAAAAAATAGGCCAAGTAAAAAACTCCCTATTAAGATATGCAAGTAATGAAAAACTTGTTCCAAAACATGACCATAATTCTTCCTAAAGCATTCAAGAAGAGCTTAAATGTAAACAATGACGACGTGTATTTGATATGAAGAAGATACCTTGACCAAAAAAAGGTTCTGCAGTCCTTGAAAGCACTGAAAGAAGAAGAAGAAGAAGAAGAAGAAGGCAACGAAGCAGAAGAAATATACAAACAATCTTACATTTATCACTAAAAAAAAAAATGGTTGCTATCAAGAAAATTTAAGAAGAGATGTAAACAAATGGTTGTCTCACCATGTGCTGCTTTAAAGTGATAAAGTTTGAAAATAATATATGTAAGTACTATAGTTTGATAGTATTAAACACGGCCAAAGAATTTAGCCACTGGGGAGAGCAAGCCTGTCAAGTATGGTGCCTGCCTCAAGCCTTGATAATTGGATAAAGTTGTCGTCAGAAAGGACCCTCTGCTGTGATGCATTAAGGCAAATCTAAAAAGTCTCGAAGAAATTGCCATTTTTCATTGGAAAAAATTTAGCCTCTGGGGTAACCAGCCTGTTTGACTTGATGCATGTTCCACACTTTGATTATGGAAATGGGATGTTATCAGGAAGGGCTTTCGACCATAAAACATGGAGGTAAAATCAAAGACCAGTCTTCAAAAGGCCAGTGAGAGACATACACCCATATGAATACTGGAAAAGCTGAAAGAAAGATGGACAATGGCAAATAATCACTTAGTAAAGAAGATTAAAGGTAGAGAGAGAGAGAGAGAGAGAGAGAGAGAGAGAGAGAGAGAGAGAGAGAGAGAGAGAGAGAGAGAGAGAGAGAGAGAGAGACCCAAAAATCTATCAAAAAATTCAAGAAGAGGAAGAAATATAAACCAACAATGTTCTTTCCAAGAGAGAGAGAGAGAGAGAGAGCATGTCTAATGCAGGTGAAGAGGACATAGAAATGTTATGTAAGTTTAAAGTGGTATATGCAGATAGCAACGCTCCTTATGCTCTGGTGCTTATTGTTTTTTCTCCTTTCAAGATATGAAGGTGACATGAAAGATCAGATAAACTGCTTGAATTGAACCATATGTGTGCTTGCACAAGAATGCTTGTTATTTACCATCCATCTGATTTGCTTCCACAAGCATATGTATATTTTGTGCAAGCAAATCAGATACGCGCACCTGCAGGTATACTGACAGGTGGTTGGTTGCATGTGGTTTTGTTCTTCTTGAGATTTTATTACCTGGGACTGATACATGCATAAGACACATACGTACATACACACAGTAGACAATGCTCCCTCCCCTCTGGAGAATGGAGTGCATTGCTGGAATTAGATGCTCAAAAAATGAAGAATCTGATGATATATCCATTTATGTACTCAAAATATATCTTTTACCATTATGTGTAGGTCTTTGCATCATATTTATAGTCACTTGATTCTGGTGAGATTCCAGGATGCTGGAAATAATGAAAAATTGTATCTAACTTCTAAAAGAAATGGCTAGACACTTTTCTAAGCTAAAGGCCTGTTTCAATGACCATCACAGTTTGCAAAGTTATGGAGAAACTACTTAGATAATACTTCTCTTCACTTGGAGTCCTTCGAGTTTTCGTCAGCGAGATAACGTGGCTTCAGAGAAGGCAAGTCTTTGCTAACGAACTTATTAGAAATTTATGATGAGGTAGACTCAAATCTTAAAAGAAAGGACTGCCTTACAATTTGTATATTCTAAGCTTTTCAGAAGGCATTTGATACTGTTCAACATGAATGACTTATTAAGAAGCTGCAAGAAATGACAAGAATAGGTGGAAATATATTTAAGTGGCTAAACTTATAGTTTTGAGGAAGAGAGCAGAGGGTCAAGGTAAGACATGCAGTGTCTGACTGGAGAATGGTTAGCAGTGGTGTTCCACAGGAATCCATTTTAAGGCCACTGCTGCTCCTTATAAATGTAAGTGCTCTGATGAAGTCTGTAAAGGAAATTTAAATATGTTTGCAGTTGATTTGGACTGTGAAGAGACGGAAACAAAGATGATGATAGTGAATTTCTGTATGAGTGGTCAGACAATGGCTAATGGGATTCACTGCTTCAGAATGTACAGTAATGGAAATAGGCGAGAATGCAAGAAGACCCAAGTTTGGATTTTCAATAGGAGGTGGGTTCATTTCAAGAAATTGAGAACGAAAGAGATCGGTCTGGGGGGGGGGGTAAATGTATTGGCAGATATATCTCAGGACATGCATATGAATTGTTTAGTATAGGCAGCATAGGCATTCTTAGCAAATGGAAGTCTGACCCTCAGGCTTATGGACAAGGAAATGTTCAAAAATAGTTGCGTGACTTATGTGAGGCCAAAGCTTGAATATGCTTCACCCTTCTGAAGTGTGCATTTTAAAAGAATAAAAATAACTTATAGGAAGTTCAAAGACATGCTACGAAGCTTTTGACAAAGATACATAATTTTAGTTATGAGGAGAGGCTGAGGGAGTTTGAATTACCCTCACTCAAAGTTGGAAGTAGGAGAAGGGATATGATAACTATCGTAATATGCAGGATGTAAGGAAGTATCTTTTACTTTTTAGTGTGAGAATAATTGATAATTGGAATGCCTTTAGTGAGGATACAGTAAATGATAACTTGCATTCATCTGTTTGAAGACAGATATGGCCTATGGTATATGTCATTAAATAAGAAATGAAACCGACCAGTAGACGGGGAGTTACGAGCATAGGAATCTTTCCCATGAGCACAGTTAGGAAATTTTGATTCTTTAGGGCCTCGGTTCTAGACCAGCCAATGTTTGAGGCTAGAAAGGGCATTTACTCAGAATAACAGTCACAATCGAAGCCAAAGCTCTTTAAAAGGAGGCACTGTCCTTGCTATTACTAGAATATAGAGTCCGTGACGTAAAAGCGGATCATAAAAAATTCGGTAAATGCACATGCACATGTACACTTGTCGTTTGCTAGAGACTGCCAAATCAGCATGAATAATAAGTACGTCAGTGGGTGGAAGTGTTATGCCATTTGTGGATCAAACTGCACTGTGAGCCCAGGCACGTGAACAGGCAATTATAAGCATGGCCTGAGGGTCTGCACCTTGGAAAAATATTTAATAGTTCTTAATTGTTTTATGTGTACAGGAGATTCTCTCTCTCTCTCTCTCTCTCTCTCTCTCTCTCTCTCTCTCTCTCTCTCTCTCTCTCTCTCTCTCTCTCTCTCTCTCTCTCTCTCTCTCTCTCTCTCTCTCTTTCTTTAGAAATGTTAGAAATTATTTCAGTGCATCAGAAATAACCACAGGTCTAGAAAAAACTGAAGATCTCGAAGATATATGGATCACTGTGCAGTATCAGAAACTTCCATATTTCACTATAGGGTGTGTTTACCGTCACCCCAAAGTACCTTCCAGTTCATTCAGTTATCTCCTAGAAACATTCAGAAATATCTGTGTGCACCATAAACCCGTATACATACTTGGTGACTCTAATGATGACTTGCTCTCAGCAGATAACAAAATGAAAAGGGTGATCAACACTGTGAAGTTAACACAGATAGTGACAAAACCGACCCTATAACCCCTAATTCTAGGACTGATAAATCTGATAATAACAAATAAAGTGGAAAGTATACCCTAATTGGACGTAGTTCCCTGCCCAATTTCAGATCACAAGCTCAACATTGCTATGCTAAACACAAACAAGCCCAAAAGGAAGCCTTTCTTCAAGACATTCCAGTGCCTAAAAAATTACTCCCCTGATATTTTTTGTGAAGTATTAATTAACAACAGAAATGTATTTAATGGTATATTAAACACATATAACGTCGATTTGCAGGTTGAAATTCTAACAAAAGTCTTCTGTGAATGTCTAGATAGTTGTGCACAAGAAAAATAACTCGCCTCTCAACCCCTGGCTAACTAATGACATCAAAGAGGCAATGCAAATCAGAAATCAAATTCAAAAAGAACTAAAAATGAATATATATGTTATGACTTTCCATGAACATTATAAAGTAGAAAAGAAACGTTTCAGATTTCTCATTGATATAAGTAAAAAAAACTTTTACAAAAGAGAATTTAATGACTAGACATGATACAGCGGCAACATGGAAAGTGATAAGAAGCATGCTACCAAATGGAAAGACTACCTCAGAACGTTATGAAAATATTACTTAGTTGAAAGACAAAGTGGAAAACTTTAATAACTATTTTGCTAACGTTGGGAAAACAACATATGAAAAAACGCGAGAAAACATCAACTCAGTGAACATGAGTAATTACTTAAATGACAGTTCTTCAGTGGGCCCACCTGGCCACCTTCTCATGGGTGGATATCGATAAAGAAGACAATTCTTCCAATGTAAACATAAGAGATTACTTCAAGATCAATCTTGTCAATTGTGCTACCCTAATTCTTACCATAAAGAGCCTATAAGAAACTCTGGCTCTTATGGTCCACATGGTATGCCATTTCAATTCATCAGAGATGCTCTACCTATGATTATATCTTATATTTTAATTATTATAAACACCTCTATTGTTACTAAATGTTTTCTGACTCTTGGAAAAAATCACATGTAGTATACCTCTGCATAAAAAGGGGGACAGAGAAGATGTAACAAACTATCATCCCATTTCCCTGCTGCCCGTTTTCTCTAAAATATTAGAAAAAAATGTTGCATACCAACTACTGTCATATCTAAAGACAAACAAACTATAAACAATTAACCAACATGGTTTCAGAATGAAACTCTCGACAAAAACTGCACTGCTCACAGTTACTAATATATTTTTTAATAATATTGATAAGAAATAAAATCTCTCTGCTTGTATTACTAGACTTATCAAAAGACTTTGACAGTGTAAACCAGGAAATTCTTATTATTAAATGTACTAACCTAAATACTGACCCGACCTAGTTTAGATAGTATCTGTCTAATCGCAGACAGTCTATCCGTCTTAACAGCATCATCTCTACTCCAGAAAATGTATCATTTGGTGTTCCACAAGGCTCAGTCCTTGGTCCTATCCTCTTCTCCATTTACGTAAATTATCTATCTTGTTTCATTTCCGACTGTCTAGTTGTACAATATGCAGATGACACTCAGCTACTCCTTAGTGGTGGTATTAAAGGGGGGTACAGACGATCATTATTACTGTCAGTAAAAATACTGACACTATTCTATTGGTGTGAACTACTACGTCCATATGATGGTATATACAATGCATATATTCTATTTTTGTATAAGAATAAAAAATATTTTTCATTGGTTTAAAAGTAAATTTAATTTGATGTGTTCAGTACAAGATAATAACTGGCTAAAATTATTAATGTTAGATATTAAAGGAAGAAGTAGAAGAGATGAGAACACTGCAGTTCTGCTTATTTGTAATTATTTATATTGTGTATGGACTAGTCGTACACAGAACTTGACTGAATGGGAAACTTTATGTTTAATTAAAGGTAAATTTAATTATTTGAAATGGTTCTTGAATATTTGTTATGCAAGTAATATACAGAATATATTAACCAAAGAATTTTCCAATGTAATTTTGTAATCATTTAACAATTGTAAATATTGTACATTTGACATTTAAAAAATAAAAGAAAAAAAAAAAAAACCGGTTTTTACCAGTTTGGCCGAATTGTAAATAATATTTATTTGTTTGGAGGAATCGTTATTGTTGTTTTTTAAATTATGCTTGGAGAGAGAGAGAGAGAGAGAGAGAGAGAGAGAGAGATACTTAGATCGGCATATGTTTTCTGCTTACATACAAAAGCCTTTTATCCTAACGTAATGGAAATGGCCGCCGAGTTAAAGCACAATTACTAGGATACTGTTGGAGTATTCCCACCAGAACCCCATTGCATGCTTGACAATGGGTGTGGGTGGGAATTCGAAATTGAATTTCAAAAGAAATTCAATTTCGAATTCCCACCCACACCCAGCGTCAAGCATGCAATGGGGTTCTGGTGGGAAAACTCCAACAGTATCCTAGTAATTGTTCTTTGACTCGGCCATTTCCATTATGTTAAGATAAAAGGCCTTTGTATGTAAGCAGAAAACATATGCCGATCTAAGTATTTATCTCTCTCTCTCTCTCTCTCTCTCTCTCTCTCTCTCTCTCTCTCTCTCTCTCTCTCTCTCTCTCTCTCTCTCTCTCCCCAAGCATAATTTAAAAAACAACAATAACTCTTCACTCCACCACTTTTATGCGAGGTTTACCACTTACAGTGGAAGATTTGATGCAGTGACTGCTTATTTCCTCCTGCCTCCAGACTCTGGAACTCTCTCCCTCCCTCTGTCTTCCCTAACTCTTATGACTTTTCATTCTTCAAAAAGTTGATCTATCATCATATCATGGCTTAATCCTGCCATGTTTTTAGATTGTCATTACTTTGATTATTCTTTCAGTTTGATTTTCTCTTATTGTTCAGCATTCTCTTGTCCTCTATTTACCACTTTTTTTTCTCGATGCCCGGGCCCGCTGAGGTCAGTTTTCATTGCCCTCATAAGAAAATTGAGGAGAAATTCTTGTCTCTCACCTAAGGAGAGAAGAAAGAGAGAGAGAGAGAGAGAGAGAGAGAGAGAGAGAGAGAGAGAGAGAGAGAGAGAGAGAGAGAGAGAGAGATCACCACTCCCATCAAGTCTATATTGAGTGACATGTAACCTGACCTGTGGTATGGACAGTAACATGACATTAATTTGGCTTATCAGTCGACAATATTTTGATATGTAAATTTGACCTATTATTTGACCTGTAAATTGTTCAGTAACTTGACCTGTGAATTGGACTGTAATTTGACCTGCAAATTGGATTGTGAATTAACTAGTAACTTGCAAATTGACTGGAGAATTGACTTGTTATTGAACCAGTTAAGTGACCAATAATTTGGAAATGAGCAAGTCAAATAACAGTCAAGGTCAAATAACAGCCAATATTACAAGTCAGTTTCAAGTTCAGTGGTGTTATCAACTGCAGATCCAATAATAGGTCAAATATCGGGCCACTATGCAGGTCATATGACATAGTAAAATATATTTGACTGTTAAATTGACATCTCCAAAGTAAATTGGCCCGACTTGGACTTATTATTTGACCTGAAATTTTACCGACAAATTGACGAGACTTTTGACCTGTATATTGACCGCATGGTTGACCTGAAATTATCATGATTTTTTACTTCTTGTTTGATCTGCAATTTTACCTGGTTTTTGAGCTGTTAGTAGGTGACCTTTAGATTGTCCTGACGTTTGACTTTCTATATAATCAGTAATTAGACTTTGAATTGAACTGTCATATGACCTGCCCAGTAGCTCGATATTTGACCTGTTATTGGACCTGCAATTGATATAACATTTGAATGAGAAACTGACTTGTAATAATGGCTGTTATTTAACCATCTCGTTTCCATATTTACCACATTATTATTATTATTATTATTATTATTATTATTATTATTATTATTATTATTATTATTATTATTATTATTATTATTATTATTATTATTATTATTTACCCCCTGAGAGAGGAGGTAGAATACTCTTTCCTTGTCATAAAAGTCGACTAAATATGGATGAGCGGAGGAATCCGCGCCTCTGTATTTTCTTCCTTGGCTAAGAAATGCTGGGGTATTCTGGAAGGAGAGATTCAGGAAGAACCCTAACAACTGAGTCTCTGAATGTGCATGATTGTGGTGTAAGTGAAATAAGAGGTAGGAGATAGGGAGTATGTTTGTGGAGAGAAAGATGGATATGCTTGCTCTGAGAGAAACAAAGATGAAAGGGAATAGTGAGGTGGCATTTGGGAGTGTAGTGGGTAAAGTATCTGGAGTTGAAAGAGATCGAGGAAGAGAGGGAGTGGCTCTGTTGGTAAGTGAAGAGAAAAATAAGTTTGTGTGGAATTGAAGGAAGTATCATCTCAACTATTAGTGGCTAAAATTAGACTTGGATGCAAGGTTTGGGCGCTTGTGAGCACATATGGCCATGGGGGTAAGAGAAGTGAGGAAGAAAGAGAAGAAATTTGGGTGAAATTGAACGAGTGAATGGAAAACTTGGGAATGAAAGTGAATTTGATGTGAAGTGGAGATTTACATGCTAGAGTAGGGAATGAGCAAATGGATGGTGTAATTAGAAAGTATGGAGTACTTGGTCTGAATGAGAATGGAGAGAAATTGATAGAAATGTGTATTGAGAGAGATGTTGATTGCCAATACTGTATATAAAAAGAAGGATGTGCACAAGTATGAGTGGGTCAGAGTATATAATTGAAGAGTAGTTGACAGAGCTTTAATGGATTATGTTGTGGTGGACAGGAGGGTGATTGGAAGAGTATTGATGTGAAGTCCTGAGAGGAGCTAGTGGTGAAATATCTGATCATTATTTAGTGGAAGGTAGAGTGAAAGTGGGAGAAAAGTGTAAAAAGAGGAGAAACGAGAGAGGAAGAGAGGTGCTAAAAGCAATTGAACTAAATAAGAAAGAGAAAGAATATGAGTATAAGGTTAGTCCGAGGAATGTGTGGAATGTAGTGAAAGAGGAAGTGGAACAAGAATGGAGTTATTTCAAGGAGGAAGTTATGAAGTGTGCAGATGCAGTGTGTGGAAGGAGACTAATAGGTGGAGGTAAAAGGAAAGGTGATGCATGGTGGAAAGGGCAGGTGAGTGCTCAAAAGAAGCAGGCATCTGAGGTATGATTACAGAGAGATATTGTAGAGGCATATGAAAGGCATAGTACAAAAAGGAGGTTAGCAAATCACATGGTGAGGGAGGCAAAGAGAAAACACAGATGCAATATGGGGTAGAAGCTTGTCTGAGAATATTGAAAGGAAAGGTGAGTTTGGTAGGGAGAGGGTGAAAGGACCAGATGGTGAGAGAGACGGGCTGAGTATTTCAAGGAACTGCTAAGTGTGAAATATGATAGAGGCGAAGGTTGTGTCTGTGGGAAATGAATGGAGAATGCCAATGTTGGCTGAAAAGAATGATAGAGAAATATCAAATGAGGAGGTACATTTGGCATTGAGAGCAATGAATGCAGGTAAAGCACCAGGAATAGATAGATGTCATGTAGAATTCTTGTCTAAAGGTGGGGAGGCATTAGTAGAGTGAATGGTTAGGTTGCTGAATGTATGTTTTAGGAAAGGGAAGTTCTTATTTGATTAGAGGAATGCATATTTAGTTCCACTCTAGGAAAGGAAAGGAGATAAGTATGAGTGCATAGTTTTAGAGGATATGGTTTGAGTGTAGTTGGTAAGGTGTATGGAAGACTGTTAATTGAGAGAATTAGGAAAGGTACTGAGAGAGTGATTAAGGGAGAACAACATGGGTTCAGGAGAGGAAGAGGATGTGTGGATCAGGTGTGTGTGGTAAGACAGGTATGTGGCAATTTCTTAGAGAAAAGTAGAGACACTTTTGGGCTTATTTGAACTCTGAGAAAGCGTATGACAGGGTTGATAGAGAGGTGTTGCAACTGCACGGAATAAGTGGAAGTTTATTGAATGCTGTGAAGAGTTTTTATATAAATAGTAGAGCATGTGTAAGAGTCGGGAATGGTATGAGTGATTTGTTTACGGTGAATGTAGGTTATGTCAGTGTTGTGTAATGTCACAATGGTTGTTTAATGGATTTCATGTAAATTCCACCCCTGTAAAATCCACCCCGAAAATTCCTCCCACGAAAACTCCTCCCACGAAATTTTCTCCCCCCAGTTTTTCACCCTATGAAATTAAACCTAACTTAGCTCAACCTAACTTAACCTAACTTAACCTAACAATGAAACTAACATAATATTAAAATGTATTGGTTAATTGGTGAATTTTCGTGTGGTGGAAATAAATGGGGAGAAAATTTCATGGGTGGAATTTTCGTGGGAGGAATTTTTAAGGTGGATTTTATGGGTCACCATTTAATGTGTATATGGATGGACTGGTAAGGGAAGTAAGCGAAGGAGTATTAGACAGAGGCTTGGAATTAATGGGTGATTATGGAAGGTTCTTGAAATTGAATTAGATGCTACTTGCAGATAAGATGGCACTGGTAGCTGATAATAAGAATGAACTAAATTGTTCTTTGACTGAGTATGTTAGGGTGTGTGATAAAAGGAACTTGCAGGTGAATATTGGTAATAGTAAAGTCATGAGATGCATGAGAAGTGTTAATGTTGGCAGCTTGAATGTAGAAGTGAATGAGGAGTTGCTTAAAGAACTTTAGTTTTTTAAGTATCTGGGGTTACATGCATTCATTCCTAGAATGAATGCATTCATTCCTAGTATACCAGATATAGCTGTAAGGTTAGTTTCCCTTTTAAGACCTTCTGTGGGGTAGTTGGTAGCACCTTGGCACAGTAATTATGTGTCCTAGGTTCAAGTCCCGGTAAGGGTAAAATTTATTCATATATATATATATATATATATATATATATATATATATATATATATATATATATATATATATATATATATATATATATATAGAGAGAGAGAGAGAGAGAGAGAGAGAGAGAGAGATATTGATATATATATATATATATAGATATATATATATATATATATATATATATATATATATATATATATATATATATATATATATATATATATATATATATATATATATATATATATATATATATATAGAGAGAGAGAGAGAGAGAGAGAGAGAGAGAGAGAGAGAGAGATGAGTTATAGCTAATATTTAAAGCAATACTGAGCTAAAAATCATAATATATATCTGAAAGCAGTGTTATATTTCTCACCGCAGGTGTGTGTGTGTGTGTGTGTGTGTGTGCGCGCACCCGAAAGGGCATTGTGTCCCCTTCTCACGTGTTATGCCATGTGAGGGGGATGTGTTCTCAGAGAGGAGAGGCGTGGAGGTGGAAGAGATGGACGAGGAAATAAAGGAAGAGGTGGTAAGTAGATGTGAAAACAGTATATTATTATTATTATTATTATTATTATTATTATTATTATTATTATTATTATTATTATTATTATTATTATTATTATTATTATTATTGTTAGTAGTAGTAGTAGTAGTAGTAGTAGTACTAGTAGCAGCATTGTTGTTGTTGTTGTTGTTGTTGTTAGGCATTGACATACATATACATACTATATATACAACGAGGAGAAACAGGAAACAACAGAGTATCTTAGTGCTTACGAGTATATTTATGTACTCATCCTCAGAAGTAATTGTTTATTGAGAAGATGAGTAGATACATATGCTACTCAGCACTAAGGTACTCCAATATTCTCTTGTAGTCAAAATAATATTATTTATAATGTTCACGTGCTTCTCGTGAAAGTTGCTGACATACATACATACATACATACATACATGCATACAAACATACATACATTCCAGAAATACTCAGTCTTAGTTATGGGGAAAGGCTGAGGGAATTAGACGTACCATCACTCGAAGCGACAAGAACTAGGGGAGGATATGGTGTCGTAGAGTACTTCTCTTTCTACGATAATTATTCTCACCTGAATTTCTTAGTACATTATTTTAGATTTGGTAGTGAGGTCGGTGATAACAGAAATACATCTTCTTTAAAGTTATTTATTAGAGTATACAATTGCTTACCACCTGAAAGCTCCCATTTCTATAGTTCTTGTCACTCACTATTCCTGCCCCCTTAGGGGGAGGTTGCTAACTATGGACGTAGGTTCTGCCCGGCGGCTGACTTCAGACTAAAAACTCACGCAGGCTCTGTATGCCTTCCTGGTGGCGGCGGGTATCTGAGCAAGCTCTCTGCCCTCTGGCGACTATAGGCATCCATGAAATGCCGTACGAGGCTATAGGCATCTATGAAATGCCATACGACAATGGTACTGGTTTTTAAATTCCTTCATGGTTATGACAAAGTGGATAGGGATTGATATTTTGATATGGCTGGCTCTAAAACTAAAGGTCATAGTTTGAAGCTTTGTGAGAAAACTTCTTTGCTGAATGTAAGGAAGTACTATTTTGGTGTAAGAGTAGTTGATGACATGAATTCGCTAAGCGAGGAAGTAGTGAATGCTAACTCAATTCATAGTTTTAAGGACAAATATGATAGATATCTCTGAGTACAAAACTGGAACTGACCAGGAGATGGGGAGCTACGAGCATAGGACTCTTTCCCGTAAGCACAATTAGGTAATTGCATGCATGAGGGAATTAGACTTACCATCTCTCAAACCTAGAAGAATTAGGGGGGATATAGTGACGGTTTTTAAATTCCTTCATGGTTATGACAGAGTGGATAGTGATCGATATATTGACGGCTGGCACTAGAACTAGAGGTCATAGTTTGAAGCTTCGAAAGAAAACTTCTTTACAGGATGTAAGGAAGTACTTTTTTAGTGTAATAGTTGTTGATAATAGAAATTCGCTAAGCGAGGAGGTAGTTAATGCTATCTCAATCCATAGTTTTAAGGACAAGTATGATAAGTATCATTGAGTACAAAATGGAACTGACCAGGAGATGAGGGGGGGGGGGGGGTTAGGAGCTTGGGGCTCTTTCCCATAAGCACAATTAGGTAATTACATACATGAATACATATATTTATGCAAAGGCCATTGCTCTCTACCCACATCTGTATAAGGTACAATAATAATACTTATTTAATCCAAGTTTTAGACTAGTGCGTGATTGTCTGCACTTGTGCATGCTTGTGTATGTCCGTATGGACGAACGTATGTATTAATATAGTACATATATGAATGTATTTACCAAACTATGTTCACAGATAATATTCTCATGCTAGTAAATCCCCGTCTCCAGGCCATTTTCACATTTTTTTTTACTCCCTAGCATTAGCCATATCTGTTAAAACTGCATTTATATATATAAATCTGCCAATTCATGCACCCTTAGAGCTCTTTCGTTCCCATATATTTGAAGTTCCCCTCCTACTATTGATTGTCCACTCCTATGCCATCATTCTGTCTTGCCCTTGCTCTTTACTTTACATTCTAATTTAGTGAATCGAGTAGTCTCCGTGGCAAAATGGTAGCGTCTGCGACTCTGAGGCGGCAGGTCGAGGGTTCGCACCCTGTCACGAACTGAGGTTAGTAAGGGCATACACTCAGGGTAACGATTACATCTGCCAAAACAAGTCCTTCGTAAGAAGGCAACCGTCCTAGCCCTTAGTAGAAAAGGAAGTTCGTGACGTAAAACCGAATCCATCCATCTGATTTGTTGAATCTCATTAGCCACTCATTTGACCACTCATGCAGACTATTTAGATGTTCTTGAAGATCCTACCACTATATATGTGTCTGACTTTTCATAATCTTTGCATCCTCTTCAACCATATTTGAAAAAAAAAAAAATAAATAAATAAATATATATATATATATATATATATATATATATATATATATATATATATATATATATATATATATATATATATATATATATATACACACACACGTATTCTGGCAAATATTCAACCATATAAGGAATAGAATTGCCCCTAAAACTAATCTCTGTGGACTCCACTGCTAACCTTTCTCTTATCAGACATTGCATATCATATTCTGACACTCTGTTCCCTTCCTTTTAAATAAGTTTTTATCCACTTGAAGACATATCCACCTATTGATGCTTTTATTTACAACTTTATAATGAGTCTTCCGTGTGGGACTTTATCAAATACATATGCGTGACCCCCATTCCCTCTTGTAAGGGGGTGGCTGAACCAAAATACGCACATTCATCATGATATTTACATACCTCAACTACTCGTCTTAGCTCCTTGGGAATGAAAGATTGCCACATTTCCCCCCTACCACCCTGCTTGGGTCACCCACAAGGTAGGCAGGGCAAGATAGTCTACAGTGAGGCCCGACAGCCACAGCTGGTTACCACCACCGCTTCATCACTTGACAACCTCCCTCACACCCATCCATCACAGTTCACTGAGCTAGCAGGTGTGAGGACTCCCTTTAGCCCGTGTCACATATACACATTCCTCCTCCACTCATTCTTGTCTCTAACTCTCTTTTCTATGGTCTACTGACATTCCATGTGCATCCAGTGCCCTTTTCTTGCCATCCATCTATCTTATTCTAGGTCTTCCTCTTGGCATCACTGTAATCACTTTTGCACCCCACATTCTCTTTACTATTCATCAATCACTCATCCTTTTCATATGTCCAAATCAACTCAGTACTGTGATCTAACCTATCCGACAGCTTTCTTTCAACACCCGTTCTCCGCCTAATCTCGTCATTTCTTACTCTATTCTAGATACACCAATCATACTTCTCAAACCTTGCATCTCCATTGCATTCAACTTGTTCTTTTCATCTACTCCTGCTTTCCAAGTCTCTGCTCCATGGAATGCTGTTGGCACAATCACACCTTCATAATATCCTTCTCTTTGCCTTCATTCCCAGTTACCTATTTCTCATCACACATTTCAGCCCACCTAGACATTTACTTGCTTTCTTCACTCTATGACTTACCTCCGCATCCACTTGTCCATTCCTTGATAAGTGCAACCCCAAATTATTAACGATATCAATTTCTTCAAACAACTTCCCATTCACTCCTACAGTCAATCTGCCAATATTAACACTCCTCGTGCATCTTATGACTTTGCTTTTACCAATATTCATCCGCAACTTCCTTCTTTCACACAACCTAACATACTCAGTCACCAAATGATTTAGTTCACTCTCAGTCTCAGCCATCAGTGCTGTGTCATCCTTGAATAGCAAATGATTCAGTTTCCACAACCTTCCATACTCACCCACTAATTCCAAGCACCTGTAAAATACTCTTTCATTTATTTTCCTTACCACTCCATCCATATACACATTAAACAACCATGGCAACACTTCACAACCACAATGTAACCCTTCATTCATCTCATACCAATTACTCATACCATTCCCGACTCTTACAAATGCTCTACCATTCATGTAAAAACTCTGCAGCGCATTCCTCAAACTTCCACTTACTTCATACAGTTGGAACACACTCTACAATGTCTCTATCAACCCTGTCATGCACAGTCTTCAAGTCAATAACAGCCCAAAAAGTGTCCCTACATTTCTTTAAGAATTTTTCTCACACCTGTCTTACCACCGACTCTTTTGTTATTTCTCTATTGTTCTCTTCACTCAACATTGGCATTCTCCATCCTTTTCCCACACCCACAATCTCTGCCTATCTAATTCTAAGAATATCCTATTTGCCTTCCTTCTTTTTCTTGTAAAATATTTGGATTACAATTCCAGTAAGTATTCTTATGTAAACCTCCCTTCGCTGAGATTATGTTGATTCAGACAAAGAATTGATGACTCTAAGTGAAGAGAAATGTGTTTTCTCAGTAGTTTCTGCCATCTAATATTTGATATTAACCCCCTGGGGTTGGGTACTCTTCGGAAAAAGGTAACCACTGGCTGAACACTCAGGTTTTGAATATACTGTGGAGCATATTTAAATGTTGTTATTTGTTTTTTATGTGTGACTATTAATCCCAGTTCATTTGGGGTGGACACAGATTAAGGTTAAGTAATTAAGGCTTTATATTCTTCCTAATGCCCTGCAGTGGTCTGGCACATGGGTTTGTCACTTCTTTAGATGAGTGTTATATTGTGGAGCTTATAAAATGTATTCAGGGTAAAACATTTTGGTGAATTTGATGGTTTGCTTTGATTTTTTGTATTGTTACAGGGGATGGTTTTGGTATTATTCCTGTGGCAGATTTATTGATTTGCTTCAACAGTTGACCCATGTACATTATGGGATGGTTTCTTCTTGAGACTGTCTTGTTTTGTTTCTTGTTGCAGGAATGTTAGTTTGGTAATATGTTGAATAAATCTTGGAAGTGACAACATTGCAGGCTCTGTATGTATTTACCTGATTGTCCTTATGGAAGAGGGCCATATGCTCGAAACACCCTACGCCCTAGTCAGTTTTCTTCTCTAACACTCTAACTGCATTTAGCATTCACTGTTTCCTCACTCAGCACATTCCAATTATAAACTATTCTCAAACTGAATATGTTCTTCCATGCATTTTTTGCAAATTCTTGCAAAGCTTCAAGCAATGGCATCTAGTTCTAGAGAAACTCATATCAAAGTATCGCTCCCTCTTCACTCTGTCAAAACCATTTAGGAAATTAAAAACCGTAACCATATCCCCCCAATTTTCTTTTAGCTTTGAGTGGAGGTAAGTCTAATTCCTTCAACCTTCCCACATTACTGAGGTTATGTGTATCTGTCACCCGCTATATTGCAAATCTTTGAACAGTCTAATTTTTTAATTTTATTTTTAAGTCCAGATTTCAAAAGGGTGGTGCAGTGTATTAGAGTTTTAGATATTGTTCCCTTCAATTAGTTTGACTAACTCGTTTTCTCTGTGTTACTTTTTTTTTATCACACTTGTTAGTTTGAGATCATTGATGGATGCACTTTCAATCCAAAAAGAAAAATATATTAGCATGATTTTACCATTAATCACAAGCAAAAACTCTACGGAATCGGCTTTATCAGAATAGTGTCATGATATTTAATTTGGAGTTTTTACATCACCCCACAAAAATAGTTAAAACAATGCCACAATAATAAATATTATTTGCTGGTATGAAGATGCACATTTGACTTATGATTGTAATGAGGTGAGATTTTGAATAGGAGTTGACCGATTTATTTACCCAAATTTAAGACATTATAGACATTAAAGATTCTGGTAGTCACCGTGGCTCAAGCGGTAGCGTCCGTGACTTTGAGGCGTCAGTTGGAGGGTTCGCGCCCCGCCACGGTCTGAGGTTAGCAAGGGCATTCACTCAGGATAACAGTTACATCTGCCAAAACAAGTCCTTTGCAAGGAGGCAACCGTCCTAGCCTTTTGTTGAAAAGGGAGGCCGTGACATAAAGCACGCTTTACAGACATTAAAGATGCTCTGTTTAATTATAATTTACTTTATTTTGCTATTTCTTTGATTGATAATGTTAAGAATTTAATATTATTAATGTAATTATGATTAATTTGAGCTCTTTTGTATTTAGATTGCAGTATGAAGTTATCATATGACTCAGAGCCCTGTGCACCGACAATTCACCATTCTATAAAAACACTAAATTTTAAGTGGCTTTGATTTAATCTTCTAAGTATATAAATTATGAAATACGCAGTTTTAATAAAAATTATTAACTTATCTAATATAAATTAACTTGCTTTTTTATATGTTTATTGATTTATAATCTTCTTTCAGTAGTACTTGAAAATTGTTATTCTATATCTGCTTCAAATTGTCTGCAGTAGTACTGTTGAAAACTGAAATGTAATTTATAGCACTCAACAAGGGCTATTGAAAATATTGATACAAACATTACTCTTCAATTACTCTTCAATTATTACACTATATTTTATTATTAATTACTTGCTACAATATTTAAAATTAATTACAAATTCTATTACTATTTGATTTATACATAACTAAATATATTGTAATGTTTATCAACTGCAATATGACTGGGAGTACCCATGTGCACATGTCACCATGTACAGTTATCTGAATAAATAAAAAAAAAAATTGTTTATATCCCCTTATGGCTCCTTCGTGACCCATTCCACCTATCCTTTTGTGGAGATTGACACCAACCGATATTCTATGCTGTGATAATGTATTCTTTATCTAATTTAATTAAATTTCTGATATTTTATGTACATTTTACTGTTATCTTTATTTTAATACGATTTACATATATCAGAGTAGTATAAGTACTGAAAATTATATATATATATATATATATATATATATATATATATATATATATATATATATATATATATATATATATATATATATATATATATATATATAGCAAAATTTTAAGTAGCCACTTAATGGCCTAAATAATTAATAATCTTTTTAGCATAACAATAAATAAAGGTTGACGGGCCTTTACGTGATGTTAAAGAAATATATACCTTGTTCCTTTTTTCCGCGGTTTTTTTTTTCCTCGAAATTGCAATAATGCCTCTAAAAAATAATAGGAAAACAATAAGAAATTCGCGAGTAACGCCCATGCAAAAAAATTCGAAAAACAAATTTTCATTTTATTACAAAATCGACCGCCTTGGAGGCACTTTTCTGCCATCCTCCTCCTCTTCTACCGCTTAATGCGATCGGATATTATTAAGAAAATTGAAAAAAGCATTAAGAACAAACAGGAAACATATTTTCAAAATAATATTGTCAGGGAAATAGCGTGTGAGGGTGCATCAGCTGATACGGAAGTAGCAAGGCGTTTGCCGATAAAGGTTCGTTCTCTCTCATCCTTCTCCTCTTCTACCGCTTAATGCGATCGGATATTATGAAGAAAATTGAAAAAAAAGCATTAAGAACAAACAGCAAACAAATTTTCTATATAATATCGTCAGGGAAATAGCATGCGAGGGTGCATCAGCTGATACGGAAGTGTGAAAAAACGTTTGCCGAGAGAGTAATATTCTCCCGCATCCTCCTCCTCTTCTACCGCCTAATGCGATCGAATAGTATGAGAAAAATTGAAAAAAAGCATTGAGAACAAACAGCATACAAATTTTCGATATAATATCTTCAGGAAAATAGCGTGCGAGGGTGCATCAGCTGATACGGAGGCGGCAAAACTGCTCCTCTTAAATTTCTACTTGTGTTTTTGAGTGACTAAATGCTTAGTGGAAAACTTTACCATAATTTCCATAAATCAGAAATCCTGCAGAGTATTGTGAGTACAAAACTTATATTTGTTGTATGACGAGACTGTCCAAAATATTAAAGGAAAAAAACTGAGAACATTTTCGTGAGGGGAGAGAGAAGCTGCCGTCCAGTTCTGCCTTGAAGGAAATTTAGAAGAGTTGCCAGAGGTGAAGCCATCACATCACATTACCTAATTTTTTGTGTAAACTAGGGAAAGCTCTTAAGCCGTTTACCTGATCCTGTGGTTCCATATATTGTTAAAATCAGTATCCTTCCCATTTATATTAACTTGTTAGTTAGTTTGATACACGAAATAATTGAATAATTAAAAAAAAAAAAATATCCACCTGTCAACAGTACTGAGTTAAGTTGCCAAGTAATACAGTTGGCTTATTTTCTCATTTTTTTGCTTTTCTTTTAGCTTTCTCTTTTACTATTTTTTTTTTAATTTTGTATATATATTGAGTTAAATGTAAAGTCTAATCCTGTGATAACATATCTTGGTTAGCAAGTGAGTTTATCAGTTAGGAAGAATATATAGCAGAAACAGGTGGGTGCCACCTCAGACACAAATTCGAATTTTCCTTCAGGTTTGACTTTTGTTTTTCTTTTTCTTTTTATCCTTAAATTACCATGGTCAAGTTTTTAAGTTAAGATGTGTGTTACCAGAAAAGAGATAAACTGAGTCACTAAATAGCACTTATATGGAGATATAAAAATTCTGTGTGAAGCTTAAGTAAAAGTTTTTCTTTTTTTTTTCCTCTTTCTCGTCTTCTTTCTATATTCTGTGAGAGGGAGAACATAAAAATGACGCCATCTCTGTCCCAAACCTCTCCCATCCATGGGTCGGTAGGAGGGGTAGCCATTAGGAGACTTAAACAGAAAATCAAGAATTTAGAGGCAATGGTTATAAGCCTTGATGATAAAATTCGGAATATGGATGGAGAAATGAAAGAGAATGAAACACTCAGAGAGCAAATAAGATCTTTGGAGGAAGCAAATAAAGCACAAAGGCAGGAGAGAAAGGAACTAGAAAAAAGAATAAAGAAGCTGGAAGGGGAAAAGAGTCAACTAGAATCTAGAATTTCTAAACAAGAAGATAAAAACAAACAGCTGAATGACAACCTAAAGGAATTAGATGTTAGTTCACTGCTCTCTTCTGAGAGAGATGAGATTGTTGCTTGGAATGTCCAGATTAAGGAAAACATTGAACAGTTCAGAAAAGAGTTCCAGGAGCTGAATATGGAAAATGATGCCATGAAAACTTCCATTGCTGATGCACTAAAGGGGAATGTGGCAGTAAAAGAGGCTGTAAAGGTGGTGGCACTGGAAAACATACAAACAGTTGACTATAAAGAGACAGTAATCGAAAAAATGAAAGACGTTGTGATGGAAAGGGCAAACCCACTCATCAGACAGGCACTTGATAAGGAGAAGACAGTGGTAATCTCAGGCATAAGCGAATCCCAGGAGCCAACATGGCAGGGGAGACTTGAAGAAAATAAAGCTAGGGTTGTAGACCTGATAAGAAAGCTTGGAGTAGTTTGTGGTCCTGAGGATATTGTAAACATACACCAACTAGGTAAATATTCGAGGGAAGGAAAGCCGAGACCAACAAAAGTAACCTTTGAGAGAGGGGAAACATGTAGGGAAATATTGTTGAGAAAAAAAGTCTAAAAGACCTTCAAGAATTCAAAGAAGTGTTCCTTAGACGATACAGAACACAGGAAGAGATGGGAAAGATAAAAAACTTGTTGCAAGAGGCAAGAAGGTTAAATGATGAAAGAAATGAAGAAGAGAAGAAAAATTTTCGTTACAGAGTTCTTCCAGGCAGAGGGGAGATAAAGAAGATAATGACAGAAGATCAGGGGATGGGGCCTCATTAAGATTGTTATACACAAATGCTGATGGATTAGCTGGTAAGGCAGTAGAATTAAAAGATAGGATTCACAACAGTAAGGCAAATATAGTAGCAATTACAGAGACTAAGTTGAGTGAGGACATAAACAGTGTCACAGTTTTTCCTAAGGGCTTCAGAATACTAAGGGTTGAAAGATCTGAGAGGACTGGTGGAGGGATAGCACTGCTCATAAGTGAAAGGATTCAAGTTGAAGAAATAAACTTGGCTATAGAAAGTGAGTTCAAGGAATTTCTTGTTGCTCGCATAAATACTGGGTCAGAGAGCATTATAATAACCGTTGTATACAACCCACCAAGGAACCAAAATAGGCTTGAAGTTTATGAGGAAAGTCATATAGGTACTATTGAAGTCATAAACTCAGTTGTTAACATGGCACGGGAAAAAAAATGTAGGATTTTGATTATGGGAGACTTTAATCATAAAGAGATAGATTGGATAAATCTTGACCCACACAGTGGTGAGGACTCATTCGGGGCAAGATTCCTAGATTGCGTACAAGGGAATTTCCTACACCAACATGTTATGGAACCAACAAGGGCCAGGGGTGGGGATGAGCCATCACTACTTGATCTAGTGTTCACAGATAATGTGTTGGATATTGAAAAAATTGAGTATGAACCACCAATTGGAAAGAGTGACCACTGTGTGTTGTTGATGGTGTATATCATTGAAGATATTCTTCCTAAGAGTAGAGGCACTGAGGACATGAGGAGGAACTATCCGAAAGGAGATTACATCAAAATGAATGAGCTTTTTGCAGTTATTGACTGGAGAACCTTATTTTACAACAAATCTGTACAAGAAATGTATGACATCTTTTGTGAGAAATATAGGAAGATAGGAGATTGCTGCATGCCTGTCACCAAAGTAGGTGTAATTCATGCCAGAGAGAAATGGTTCGATAATGGGTGTAAAAGAGCTAAGGAGTGGAGAGACAAATGCTGGAAAAGGTATAGGAGGAGAAAAACATAAATGCCTGGCAAACCTACAAAAGAGCAAGAAATGACTACCTAAGTAAAAGGAGAGAGGCAGAGAAAGACTATGAGAGGGACATCACCAGGAAGGCTAAAGAAAATCCCAAGCTTTTCCACAGCTTTATCAGAGGAAAACTGAAGGTAAAAGAACAGGTTTTAAGGCTAAAGAGAGCGGATGGAAGCATCACTGAGACGGATGAAGAGATCTGCAAAGAATTGAACAAGGAGTTTCAGTTAGTATTTACAGTAGAAAATACCCCACCCCCTCAGATTGCAGTGATAGAAGCTCAAGGGCCGGTATTAGAGAACATCAACCTTAGAGCCACAGAGGTATGCAAAGCGCTGATGGATTTAGATGTTCATAAAGCTACAGGTCCTGATGACATATCCCCTCATGTGCTTAAAAAATGCGCAAGCACAATATCAGTGGCACTAAGTATCATATTTAAGGAGTCACTGGAGTCAGGGGAGATTCCAAGATGCTGGAAACAAGCAAATGTGATACCTATCTTCAAAAAGGGAAGGAGGGATATGGCTCTGAACTATAGACCAGTTTCCTTGACCAGCATAGTTTGCAAAGTTATGGAGAAACTACTAAGGAAACATATCTCTTTTCACTTGGAATCCTTCAACTTTTTGTCAGTGAGGCAACATGGCTTCAGAGAAGGTAGATCAACAGTAACAAACTTATTAGAATTTTATGATGAGGTAAGCCAAATCTTACAGGAAAGAGAGGGCTGGGAAGATTGCATATTCCTAGACTTCCAGACAGCGTTTGACACTGTTCCACATGGGAGACTTATTAGGAAGCTGCAATCAATAGCTAGAATAGGTGGAAATGTTTTGGAATGGATAAAGACTTACTTAGAAGGAAGGGAACAGAAGGTTAGAGTAAGACACTCAGTGTCTGAATGGAGAAGAGTTAGTAGTGGAGTTCCACAGGGTTCAGTTTTAGGGCCACTTTTGTTCCTTGTATATGTAAATGACCTACCAGAGTCTGTAAATTCATTCATGAATATGTTTGCAGATGATGCAAAGATTGTGAAGAAAGTAAAAAACGAGAACAATGGTAGAGAACTTCAGGAGGATCTAAATAATCTGCATGAATGGTCAGGAAAGTGGCTAATGAAATTCAATACTTCAAAATGTAAGGTAATGAGAATGGGTAAAAGTGCAAGAAGGCCCAAGCTTGACTACTCGGTGGCTGTAGTACAACTTCAAGAGACAGAAAATGAGAGAGATCT
Organism: Halocaridina rubra; assembly: GCA_037179515.1. NCBI lineage: Eukaryota > Metazoa > Arthropoda > Malacostraca > Decapoda > Atyidae > Halocaridina > Halocaridina rubra. The sequence goes on along the minus strand of JAXCGZ010005753.1, from coordinate 110,082 downwards.
AGGAGTAAACATACTGGCAGATTTGTCTCCAGAAATACATATAAATGGCATAGTAAGGGCAGCATATGCATTCTTATCAAATGCAAGGGTAGCCTTCAGGCACATGGACAAGGGAATGTTCAGAAATATTTATGTAACCTATGTGAGGCCAAAACTCGACTATGCAGCCCCCTTTTGGAATCCGCACTTGAAAAAGCACATAGCTAAGCTTGAAAAAGTTCAAAGACATGCCACGAAACTGGTGCCAGAAATACGCAATCTCAGTTATGATGAGAGGCTGAGGGAATTAGACTTACCATCACTCGAAGCTAGAAGAGTGAGGGGGGATATGGTGACAGTCTTTAAATTCCTTCATGGTTATGATAGAGTGGATAGGGATGGATATTTTGATATGGCTGGCTCTAGAACTAGAGGTCATAGTTTGAAGCTTCGTAAGAAAACTTGTTTGCAGGATGTAAGGAAATACTTTTTCAGTGTAAGAGTAGTTGATAATTGGAATTGGCTAAGCGAGGAGGTAGTTAATGCTATCTCAATCCATAGTTTTAAGGACAGGTATGATAAGTATCACTGAGTATAAAATGGAACCGATGAGGAGACGGGAAGATACGAGCTTTGGGCTCTTTCCCGTAAACACAATTAGGTAATCACAATTAGGTAATCACTCACCGCCACCATCAGTGCTGCTAGAATAGATGAATGAGAGAAATTATTCATGTAAGCTGGTAAGTTCTTTCAAGTATCTTAAAGATGAAGTACATTTTTATTTAAATTACAGTACTACCATCTTGTGATTAATATCTATCTTAAAATGTACCATACATTGAAAATAAAAACATCCGCTTTATCTGGCAACATTGGCCACCATGCACGTCCCAGTGTACGCCTGTTGCCCGCCGCATAATAGAGTGCAGTAATTTGTTTACTGTACTGTAAATCTGTATATCTTTTATACTGTACACTATTTGCATGTTAATATGAATAACTACAGGTCTTTTTGCTTTGCTATGTACTTATAAAATATGTTTTACTTATCTTATATCTTTGGCATAGCGTGTCTATGTGAGGTTGTGGAACGTATTTATGCCCTTTATCATTGTTTTCTATGGAAAATGACTCATTTTTTCACGCGATTTTCCATTTACCCATCACTTCTGAGAACCTATCTTCGCGTTATTCTGAGAACTGGATGTAGTAATTCAAAGTATTTTAATTTCCTTTGTAAATTGTACCAAGAGCAATTAACACTGGAAAATAAGAGTTTACTCAATTATAATACAACACTTTTTTTTTAGAAAGTTTTGATTATGATATGATCTTAATAATTATATTATTATACCACGACTGCGGTGTTCTCAGAAAGAGGCATTAGTTTGGATTTTGTAATGTATCTAAAGCTACATATATATATATATATATATATATTATATATATATATATATATATATATATATATATATATATATATATATATATATATATATATATATATATATATATATATATATGTATATATGTGAATCATTTTTTACCCCGACGGGACTCGAACCTAGGACTTATGATTACTAAGTCAAGGCGCTACCACTACACCACAGAAGATTAAAAGGAATCCAACCTTATAGCTTATATCTCCTATACTTAGGAATGAACGCATTCTAACTGAATGCTACTATGTTCATATTACAGATTCCTCAACCTCACTCGTGGCTTAATTTTAGCATTTAATTCAATTTCCAATCTCATTCGGGCCATGAAATAACCAGATAAGCACATTTTATATGTGAAAACATGAATCATATTTTACCCCGACCGGGACTCGAACCTAGGACTTATGATTACTAAGTCAAGGCGCTACCACTACACCACAGAAGGTTAAAAGGAATCCAACCTTATAGCTTATATCTGCTATACTTAGGAATGAACGCATTCTAACTGAATGCCACTATGTTCATATTACAGATTCCCCAACCTCACTCGTGGCTTCATTTTAGCATTTAATTTAATTCCCAATCTTATCTGGTTATTTCATGGCCCGAATGAAATTGGGAATTGAATTAAATGCTAAAATTAAGCCACGAGTGAGGTTGGGGAATTTGTAATATGAACATAGTGGCATTCAGTTAGAATGCGTTCATTCCTAAGTATAGCAGATATAAGCTATAAGGTTGGATTCCTTTTAACCTTCTGTGGTGTCGTGGTAGCGCCTTGACTTAGTAATCATAAGTCCTAGGTTCGAGTCCCGGTCGGGGTAAAAATTGATTCATGTTTTCACATATGTAATGTGCTTATTTGGTTATATATATATATATATATATATATATATATATATATATATATATATATATATATATATATATTATATATATATATATATATATATATATATATATATATATATATATATATATATATATATATATATATATATATATATATATATATATATATATATATATATATATATATATATATATATATATATGAAAGAAGCAGACTGTTCCAGCTCAAATTGGTAATACTGTTATCATAATGACATTGTGGTCGAGATAGAAAAAAAATAATGTATATCACTTACCTCAACTTAATTCCACCGGCACGTATTGGAAGTCAAAAGCCCACACAACCGTTCAAAACCTGATTTCTCCTTGCCTCCTTTCTCCAAACCACCACATACAAAAAACTCAACACCTACACTGGGATCTCACGCTAAGCCTCTATAACTCAAAAATAAAGCAATTCCTTCACACAGCTCAACCAATAAAGCAATACCGTCACACAACTCAACCAACTCAACAACTCCACAAGCACTATTCTTCACCCCCTGAGCGCCCACCAAAATCTGTAAACAACATCCAATTCTCAGTGTTGCCAACTGCCCTTTAGTGTTACCAGATCCAAATTATACAAAATCATAAATGAATACTATTGTCTCCACAAAACCACATGCCCCCTTGATCTCATGATCACTAAGAGCGCCACCAACTCCCCCCGCCAAGAGATGGCCACCCATCTCTCAGCGCTCCTCCCCGCTCGATGATCCCTTCATATAATCTCTCATCCACACCGGTCGTCGTCTTTCTCAGTTTGGCCACCGTGGAACTTCATTCTCCTGTGCTTCAACTGGCCCTTCATCCTCAGTAGACGAGGCCACCACTCTCCTAATATCCAGAAAGTGCTGAGGCATCCCATCTACTGAGACATTATTTTGGGAATTCACATTGGTCAGGCAGTTATGTGAGAAATATTTAGCAAAGGGTAAGGATGTGTATTTTGCATTTTTGGATCTGGAGAAAGCATATGATAGAGTTGATAGAGAGGGTATATGGAATGTTTTGAGATTATATGGAATTAATGGTAAATTGTTGCATACAGTGAAGAGTTTGTATGAGGGCAGTAGAGCTTGTGTTATGGTAGGGAATGAAGTGAGTGAGTGGTTTCCAGTAAGTGTGGGACTGAGACAGGGATGTGTGATGTCACCATGGCTGTTCAATTTGTATATTGATGGAGTTGTAAGAGAGGTGAATGAGCGAGTGTGTGGTCGAGGTTTGAGAATGGTAGATGGGGATGATAACGAGTGGGAGCTGAATCAGTTGCTGTTGGCAGATGATACTGTGGTGGTGGCAGATTCAGAGGAAAAGCTGTGTCAGTTAGTGTCAGAATTTGGAATGGTGTGTGAGAGAAGGAAGTTGCGAGTGAATGTGGGAAAGAGTAAGGTTATGAGGTGTACAAGAAATGAGGATGGCGCTGGATTGAATGTTATGTTGAATGGAGAGACACTTGAGGAGGATAATCAGTTTAAGTATTTAGGCTTGGTTATAGCTGCAAATGGTGGAGTGAAGCAGATGTGTGTCACAGAGTGAATGAAGGATTACCTAATTGTGATTACCTAATTGTGTTTATGGGAAAGAGCCCAAAGCTCGTATCTTCCCGTCTCCTCATCGGTTCCATTTTATACTTAGTGATACTTATCATACCTGTCCTTAAAACTATGGATTGAGATAGCATTAACTACCTCCTCGCTTAGCCAATTCCAATTATCAACTACTCTTACACTGAAAAAGTATTTCCTTACATCCTGCGAAGAAGTTTTCTTACGAAGCTTCAAACTATGACCTCTAGTTCTAGAGCCAGCCATATCAAAATATCCATCCCTATCCACTCTATCATAACCACGAAGGAATTTAAAGACTGTCACCATATCCCCCCTCACTCTTCTAGCTTCGAGTGATGGTAAGTCTAATTCCCTCAGCCTCTCATCATAACTGAGATTGCGTATTTCTGGCACCAGTTTCGTGGCATGTCTTTGAACTTTTTCAAGCTTAGCTATGTGCTTTTTCAAGTGCGGATTCCAAAAGGGGGCTGCATATTCGAGTTTTGGCCTCACATAGGTTACATAAATATTTCTGAACATTTCCTTGTCCATGTGCCTGAAGGCTACCCTTACATTTGATAAGAATGCATATGCTGCCCTTATTATGCCATTTATATGTATTTCTGGAGACAAATCTGCCAGTATGTTTACTCCTAGATCTCTCTCATTTTCTGTCTCTTGAAGTTGTACTCCAGCCACCGAGTAGTCAAGCTTGGGCCTTCTTGCACTTGTACCCATTCTCATTACCTTACATTTTGAAGTATTGAATTTCATTAGCCACTTTTCTGACCACTCATGCAGATTATTTAGATCCTCCTGAAGTTCTCTACCATTGTTCTCGTTTTTTTACTTTCTTCACAATCTTTGCATCATCTGCAAACATATTCATGAATGAATTTACAGACTCTGGTAGGTCATTTACATATACAAGGAACAAAAGTGGCCCTAAAACTGAACCCTGTGGAACTCCACTACTAACTCTTCTCCATTCAGACACTGAGTGTCTTACTCTAACCCTCTGTTCCCTTCCTTCTAAGTAAGTTTTTATCCATTCCAAAACATTTCCACCTATTCTAGCCATTGATTGCAGCTTCCTAATAAGTCTCCCATGTGGAACAGTGTCAAACGCTTTCTGGAAGTCTAGGAATATGCAATCTGCCCAGCCCTCTCTTTCCTGTAAGATTTGGCTTACCTCATCATAAAATTCTAATAAGTTTGTTACTGTTGATCTACCTTCTCTGAAGCCATGTTGCCTCACTGACAAAAAGTTGAAGGATTCCAAGTGAAAAGAGATATGTTTCCTTAGTAGTTTCTCCATAACTTTGCAAACTATGCTGGTCAAGGAAACTGGTCTATAGTTCAGAGCCGTATCCCTCCTTCCCTTTTTGAAGATAGGTATCACATTTGCTTGTTTCCAGCATCTTGGAATCTCCCCCGGCTCCAGTGACTCCTTAAATATGATACTTAGTGCCACTGATATTGTGTTTGCGCATTTTTTAAGCACATGAGGGGATATGTCATCGGGACCTGTAGCTTTATGAACATCTAAATCCATCAGCGCTTTGCATACCTCTGTGGCTGTAAGGTTGATGTTCTCTAATACCGGCCCTTGAGCTTCTATCACTGCAATCTGAGGGGGTGGGGTATTTTCTACTATAAATACTGACTGAAACTCCTTGTTCAATTCTTTGCAGATCTCTTCATCCGTCTCAGTGATGCTTCCATCCGCTCTCTTTAGCCTTAAAACCTGTTCTTTTACCTTCAGTTTTCCTCTGATAAAGCTGTGGAAAAGCTTGGGATTTTCTTTAGCCTTCCTGGTGATGTCCCTCTCATAGTCTCTCTCTGCCTCTCTCCTTTTACTTAGGTAGTCATTTCTTGCTCTTTTGTAGGTTTGCCAGGCATTTATGTTTTTTCTCCTCCTATACCTTTTCCAGCATTTGTCTCTCCACTCCTTAGTAAAGTATTGGGTGCATTGAAAGGAGTGATGAAGAATAGAGGGTTGGAAATGAATGTTAAGAAAGTTTTGTATGAGAAAGTGGTTGTGCCAACTGTGATGTATGGGTCAGAGTTATGGGGAATGAAAGTAAGTGAGAGACGGAAACTAAATGTGTTTGAGATGAAATGCCTGAGGAGTATGATTGGTGTATCTCGATTGGATATGGTTAGGAATGAAGTGGTGAGAGCAAGAACGGGTGTGAGGAGAGAAATTGCAGCCAGAGTAGATATGAATGTTCTGAGATGGTTTGGGCATGTGGAAAGGATGGATGATGAAAGACTGCTGAAAAAGGTGATGAATGCGAGAGTTGATGGGAGAAATGCTAGAGGGAGGCCTAGGTTTGGATGGATGGATGGAGTAAGGAGAGCCCTGAATGATAGGAGGATGGATGTGAGGGAAGCAAGCGAGCGTGCTAGGAATAGGAATGAGTGGCGAGCGATTATGACGCAGCTCTGATGGGCATCTGCCGTTACCACGGGGCTGCATCTTACAGAGGTAGCTCTGTGGTAGGGGCAGTAGGAGGAGTTGGCAGTTGTGAAGCGACACAGGTTGTAGAAGAGCCAGGAGGATGGGCTGTGGCACTCCAGCAGTGCTATCTGAACTGTCGCTAGCTCCCTCGTCATTGCCCATAGAGCAAAGTAATCCCCCTATTTGTTTTCCTTTCTTGATGTTGGCTACCCCCCAATTAAAGGGGGAAACAGCCAAGGTAGATAGAATACATTGGTCACCGTACCCCTTACCCATTGCGACATGCATCTTGAGTTTGGCAGCTTTACCCACACCTCATCTCCAATCTTGATGGAACCTGCCCTGTCATCTCCTTTATCCTTCTTTGGTACCTTGCTTGGATGTCGCCACTCTTACTTGAAGACTGCTCTCAGTGGCCCGTTCCTTCATCCTGGCCTGACCTAGGGAACATATTGTACCTAAAGACTGATTCCAATGGTGACTCCTGAGCCCTCTCCACCATGGCCTTGACTGTTCAATGATGTCTCTCCACAATCCCATTCTCACTAAGCCGATATGCTGCTCTAAAAGAGCAGTTGATATTCCATTTGTCAAGCATCTCCTTCAAAGCCTGTGATCTAAAGGCTGTACTATTGTCTACAAACACTTTATCAAAACAACCCATTCAACACTCCTGCAATTTCCTCTCCATTATCTTCTCTTAGCTCTCTCCAAATGGACACTCTGCCTGGTCTGCAATCAACCCTAGACAAATACAAACTCTGCCTGTAGTGTATTACATCAACCACCAATCTCTTCCAGTTGTCTTCCTCCGTAAGCTCCCTGACCTTATGCGCAACTGGCGAAGGATTGATCGACTGATACTTGTTGCAGCGCCTAACTCCTTTCCGGATTTTGTCTCTTGTGACTTCTGGATCAACCTTCCTTGCTACAAACAGAGTTCTATTGACTCCCATGTGATGCATTTGATGTAAGTCCTCCACATTCGGCACTCTTGAACAACACACTTTGACCTCTACTGACATCTCGTCCGGAACTCCTAACCAGGCCTTCCTCACCCTAGTTAACACATCTGCCTTGTTCTTCTCTGACGGCACAAAACATAGGCGCAACTCCATCCCAGACTCCTCTGTCAGCTCTTGCAAGGTTCCCAAGTGGCGCTTAACTATAAGTTCCAAAGCTCCCTTTGTCCGAATCCTGTGCTCTGCTGTTACAATCCACCAAATACTGTCGCTGAGTCTGTCTTCACCTCAACATCTCACATTCCCCACTTCACAGCTAGATTGGCTCCTTTTATTACAGCGTCCAACTCTGCCAAGTTGATATGGTTATAGTCCTCTTTCTTCCTCAACCATGCACCATCCTCCACGGTCTCATTGTCAATCTCTAAGATTACTCCTTTGGCAATACTGCTCGCATCACACCACATGACACCCTTACCTGACTTTGGGGCATACCATCTCCCTCTCACTGGGTCCTCTTGTCTCACTTTCCTTATAGTCTCTTGCAGCATCTCCATCATTTGCTGCCTGACCTTGTCTTCCCATCTGATGCCCTCTGCTTTCCTCTTTACGTAACTACAAGCTATTCATAACCAGCCTGCCACAGGATAATGGCCCACCAGTTTTCCGCACACAGAAAACAGCTCTCTTGTACTTAAGTCTTGCTGCACTTCCGGAATCTCATTACCCCTACGGAAAACGTCTCATCATTTTTCCATCTTTCCAATCTCAGACCCAAAGCAGTTCCCCCTTCTAGTGGCTCTGGTGGTTTTGTAGCCATTCCATACAGACGCAGCTGCTCCACAACTTCCGATACACTAACCTTGGTTTCATCTATGAGTATATTGTCTATATACGAGTTTGTGGCCGCTTCCATCCCTTTCCTCTTGCTTAGTACTGTCTTGGTGATCTTGGTCATAATTCTTGGCACTGAACTTAGTCCAAAGCCCAGCCTCGTTAGGCAGTATGTCCTTCCTCTATAATTCCCAAGTTGGTACTTCAACAGCTTCTCTGCATAGTGGACTTGAAGTTAAACCAACTTCAGATCAACTATAGCAGAGGCCCCACTTATCAACCTCCACTCCCTCAGCTTCTCACTGCAAACATCAGTAGCGTCATCTGTAGTGTGAGACATAATATATTGGTTAAGTTTGCAGTATTCCAGTACTGGCCGAACTTTGTTCTTGTTTGGGTGGACCACAGCCATCAATGGTAGCAGTCCACATTCACTTCCGTCCCCTGTGGCACCAGTATGCCTTCATTGATCCACCTCTCCACCTCTTGGTCACATTCTTTCCTCACAGGCTCTTTCATAGCAGCCCACCTTGTTCTCTAACACCCGCAGCCCCTTTTTCAAATACCACTCCACCACTCACTTAGTACTGTCAGACTCTGCAATGAAATCCTTGTCCACGATCTTCCACAGACTGGCCTTGTGTTCTGTGGCTAACTCTCCTCTCAGCTTCTCATTTTCCTTGGCTCTCACTTTTCCTGCCCTTCATTCACAACTGTCACTGCACACCTTCCTGCCTGTCGCTACTTGAGAAATGTTCATTGGTACCGACACATTACCAAAAACTGCAAATCCATCACAAATTGTCACACCACCCAGTCTGTTAATCATATCCATTTCCATTATTACATCTATGCCAGTTATCCCCTTAGAAATAACAATTGTTGTAGTTCTCATGTGTATTCCTTGCACTGTCAACTCTATCTCTACTACCCTTACATTCAATCTGTCTTTCATCCACCGTTACTAACCCTTCTACCTTCGCTGTGCATTTCCCCACCAATTGAGAAGCACACACTGTAATGGAACAACCTAAATCGACAAGTACCCTCACCTTCCATCCTCCCACACTAACACTGATCACTGACAGTGAAGGTGAAAATGCCTTTAGTAGTCTGAGGGGGTAGCTTCCGGTGCAGCAGCTCCCCCTTGCCCATTTCCCTTCTTGCAGCTGCTTGTAATATGACCTTCCTTCCCACACTTGAAGCACATTATGGGTGGTTGTGGCTCCTTGCACTCTCTTTCCATATGAGGCCCACCGCACCTGTAACAGCAACCCTTGAATATCTTATTTTCTCCTTTCCTTTCTCCTTGCTGGCCTTGTGATGGTGAGACTCATGGCAAGTGGGACCCTTGCTGATGTACCATCAATGACGGTCCTCTGGCCGCACTGCTGCACCTTCTTGACCCCACCACCTGATTTTAACACACTAGCTCTTGCAATTACCTCAGTCATATCTACTGTTTCAACATCCTTTGTCTGCTGAAGCTCCATAGAAATCCGATCTGGGAGACCAGTCACAAATGCCAGCTTTACTGCCTGCTCCAGACCATCTCCCTAACATCCTGCCAGTCCTGATAATTGCCTGATCTCATTTGTAAAAACTTCCACTTGCTCACCTATCCAGTGCATCTTCCTAAGCCTTCCATAGGCCTCAAGCATCCCTTGTGAGACGGCCACCTTCAATCTGTTCTCGATCTTCTTGGCATCTAGCTGATCATCATCACTCATTTCGATATACAGAGCCAACGCATCTCCTTCCAGGTATAAGGGTATAAAACTGGCTAAATCCTTAATCTCCACTAATCTTGCCACCAACTCGGCCATTTTTAGCCAGGCAACCACATCACCTTGGCCATCAAATTATTTCTTTACTTCACCACGCAATTTGTCTTTTCCAGCCATAGTGATTTTTAGACAGCCTAAATAGCTCTTGGCCGAGATAGAAAAAATAATGTATATCAGTTACCTCAACTTAACTCCACTAGCATGTATTGGAAGTCAAAAGCCCACTCACAACTGTTCAAAACCCGATTTCTCCTTGCCCCCTTTCTCCAAACCGCCACATAAAAAAAAAAATCAGCACCTACACTGGGAGCTCCCACTAATCCTCCACAACTCAAAAATAAAGCAATTCCGTCACACAACTCAACCAATAGAGCAATTCCGTCACACGACTCATCCAACTCAACAACTCCACAAGCATTACTCTTCACCCCCCGAGTACCCACCAAAAACTGTAAACAACATCCCGTTTACAGTGTTGCCAACTGCCCTTCCGTGTTACCAGATCCAAATTTTACAATATCATAAACAAAAAGTATTGTCTCCACAAAACCACAGACATTAATTTAGACTTATTAAACAACTTAAGGTATATGCGAATTATGATAGCTAAGTTAACTTGTACCACTTCCAAGTTGTAACCATGACAATTGGGACTATTGGGACTATTTATAATTGATTAGTAGTGCTCCATATTTATAATATGTAGTCTTATCATCTTTTATATGAAATTGTACACTAAAACTTTGGTTTTTAAAGGGGTGGATACAGACAGGTAGGAGTTTGGGAATGAATGCTGATTACACTTCCAATACGCATGCGGTAGTCTCGCACATGGGTTTGTCACTTCTCGAATCGAATACAATATTTTAGAGTGTATTTGAAGGTATTCAGGGTAAATCATATTGGCAATGAATAGCTTTGATGTTTTATTAGTTAGTTACTAATAGATATCCATCCATGAGGATGAATTTGCCATTGTGGGCCCGTAGGTGAAATCATCTGGAACTGGATTGAATCTGTAAACATAAGAGAGAACATCAAAATGTTCTGCCCGGAGTTAGTAGTCTCCTACAAATTTTGATGAGATGCCTTGTTTGAAAGCAAGAGGAAAGTCAGGATATTGGTGAAGGGAGAGGTGATGGTGTCGCCTGCACCCTTTTAACCCCTAGGGGACCACTGGGAAGGAAGGGTAGAAGGGGAGATAAGAAACAAAAACAAATTTGAATATAAAAAATTAAAAATAAATGGATGAACAAAAATATAGAAAAAAAAGAGTTTCCTGATGACCAGCAAGGACAAGGCTTCCTCACTGGAACCATACCAGCGTGTGCTGGGCTTATGCTGAAGAGGTTGAGGGGAAGGTTCTCAACCTATTATGGTCTTGGCTTAATACTGAGCTAATGCCTGATTTGCTAGGAGGTGGGTACTGGCCGATAATGTTCAGTAGGTTGTCCATGTAGTTCATTGCTGCTCTGATTATGGTACTAGGACCTTGAAGGGCATTTGGGTGAATGCTAGGTGTTACCGGGGTCCAAGTATTCTATCGTATTTCTGAGAAGACTTCACATTCAAGGATGTAGTGGAGAAGGGGTTGCGGCGTAGCTCCCTTGCAGAAGGTGCACTCCTTAACGAGATCTTCAATTATTTGTCAGGTGCACTTGTATTTGAGTCTCAGTTGATAGATGTTGAGAGCTGTGCTTCTGTGGAAGTTCTTGGGCACAGTGAAGCACTGGAGGTTGGTGGTGGTTTTGTACCACAATGTAGAGGGAAATCTGGTGTCAGTGCATAGATTGTGTCTGGCTAGTTGTAAGATAAAGAGTGATCTGGAGGCTATGGTCTTGATCTGTTGCTTTAGCTTTAGTTTAGGGAATGGTTTTGGTATTCTTCCTTTTGGCAGAGTAGTTAATTTGCCTCAACATTTTACCCAGTGTTGCATGCACATTAAAAATAGAACAGAATTTATTCAATTTCTTCTTGAATTCTTTAAATTCTGTGTTTACATGTTTTTTGGCGATTTGGAGATATTAATAAAATCTCTTTATTTTACACTTCCTGTGTAATGCACTTGGAATTTGTCACAGTAGTATCACATTTCCCGCTGATTACGTTTTATTGACTTGCAAGGGAGAATAAAAGTGTCAGCTACTTTTTGAATGCCCCTATTAGCTTAAGTAAAGTATTTTCATCTTTCACTGTAATGGATGCAAATAAGCAGGTGGGTCCACCCTTCCCCATTCTCCCTCTATTTCATATTCGTACTTTTCCTCCTAAGTTTTCCCATTCTATTTCCCCCCTTTTCAGTGATGAAACCGTCAGTTTGTTTCCTCCCTCTTTTCTATCCCATCCCAATGATGATGCATGCTCCTACTCATGTTCTCGTTCTAATCCTCCCTTCTTCAGTGACGACACCATCACTGAGTTTCCTCCCCCTTTTCTATCCCATCCTAATGAATGAATGAAAATGTTCCTAACAAGATCTACTCTGGCCTGATTAGCATCTTCTGGTGGATTCTAATATGTCATTCCGTGATGTGTTTCTTAAAGACAAATTATAATGCAACATCTTTTTAAAAGTTTTGAAAAAGCTTTTGTGAAGTTATATTGAGCTGGAAGAGCTGGTATGCTGTATGTGGATGGGATTTAAAGTTTGAGGTGCCCCCAGGGTACCCTCTTGGTAATAGTTTGCCTAACTCTTTGAGTTGCATTATGTGTTATGAAGTCTTCTTAATGTAGAGTTTCTATGACCATGATAGCATTGATCTGTTCTGTTTTGGTATTGCAGTCTATATTTTGAATTTATATCTTAACCCCTGAGCTGCTGTTATTGTTATTTTACTCAATTTTGGAATGGATCTTGGTGGACTTGTAGAAAAGTTTAATTTGTAAGAGTTCATTGATTTTTTTGCCAAGTTAGTGATAGGGTAGTGAAGAGCTTGTGATAAGACAGAGTGGAAGGTTAGAGATCGTGGTGACAAATACACTCTTTTTAACCCCTAGGAGACCACCACAAAAATTTTCAAAGGGGAAATAGGAATGCGAGAATAAAGTGTTTGAGGTGGTAATCTCTTGTTGTGAGTAATATTGTTGCTGAGGGTGCATGCTCAAATGATTATTAGCTTAGACTTTTTCACTTTTCTTTATCTAGGTGGTGGAAAATGATTGATTGTGTCCTGCAGAAGTCCATACTTGTAATATTTTGGTAGCTACTTAGGTGGACTTCTGGTCATGGCTAGTAATGGAGCTGGCCCCTAATTTTTCTGACAAGAGAGAAGGCTTCACATTTTAATATATAGTAATTAACTAATTGTACTTGCCGGAAATAGCTCATGCTCGTAACTCCCCGTCTCCTGGTCGGTTTCATTTGTGAACTTATTGGTACTTATCATAATTGTCCTTAAAACTATGGATTGAGTTTGCATTAACTACCTCCTTGCTTAGCGAATTTCAATCATCATCTACTCTCACACTAAAAAAGTACTTCCTTACATCCTGCAAAGAAGTTTTTTTTTTACGAAGCTTCAAACTACGACCTCTATTTCTAGTGCCAGCTATACAAAAATATCGATCCCTATCCACTCTGTCATAACCTTGAAGGAATTTAAAAACTCTCACCATATTCCCCCTCATACTTCTAGCTTCGAGTTATGGTAAGTCTAATGCCCTCAACCTTTCCTCATAAACTGAGATTGCGTATTTTTGTCACCAGTTTTGTGGCATGTCTTTGAACTTTTTCCAACTTGACCACGTGCTTTTTCAAGTGTGGATTCCAAAAAGGGGCTGTCTTGAATATATTTCATGACACTTTATTTATACATACATATGTAAGTATTGTTTGCATGATGGTTTCGATTATTGTAGCTTATGTGCACATATTTATATTTACGGACTAGTATGTATACCTACTCATTTATGTTAAAGTTGCACGTATATTCGTATAAATAAAGTGTCTTCATTCTTTGGACTAGCTGCAGAAGAGAGAGAAATCTGAGACACCAAAGGTTTAACCACAACCTTGTCACCCCCTCGGGATAACGTTTATTCCCACGCTTGTGAGAACAAAAGACTGTTATATGTAGTTGCTTCCACCAACAGACGAGGGGAGTTTTTTGAAACTTTCATACAAAAAGTTAGTTGTTTGTTCTTGTGAGATGCTACGAGACACTCAGGTTTACGATGTGTGAAACTGGTTGTATTTGAGTTTTATGAAATACATTTGCTACCGTGATCATTGACCATGCATATACGTTTAATGATGAGTACTTTGTTGCTTTTGTGAGACACTACGAGACATTCAAGTCGAAGAACATGTGTTAGAGATGCGTGAACCAGAAGACATTCGAGCTTGAGTTAGTCCCATGATTGCTGATGACATCTGGGTTTTCCGGATAGATGAGTACAGATTTAACTTATTTCAAACAATGTTTATAGTTACGTGTGAGGGAAAGAATGAGCTCATTTTAGTAGAACACTCATAGGTAGACTATATGTTGAAAAATTATTATTCTGTATGAGGAAGTATAATATATGGTGAGGAGAGTTTATTTAATAATTCACATGTCAGCAGTTCACAAACCCCCTTAAATAGAGTATTTGCATGCATGCCTGTGCATGTAATATTAATTATATTTAATTGGTAGAGGATTTAATTTTGAGATCGTTTGTAGGTCTCTACGAAGTAGTGTCAGGAATTGTGAATTTAGGGGTTTATTAGATCGAAGGTTAATAACATATAGGAAATCCTCTACAGGGGCCACATATTCAAGTTTTTGCCTCACATAGGATACATAAATATTTCTGAACATTTCCTTATCCATGCACCTGAAGGCTACCCTTTACATTTGCTAAAAAAGCATATGCTGCCTTTACTATGCCAGTTGTATGCATTTCTGGAGACAAATCTTCCAGTATGTTTACTCCTAGATCTCTTTAATTCTCTGTCTCTTGAAGTTCTACTACTGCTATTGAGTATTCAAGCTTGGACTTTCTTGCACTTGTACCTATTCTCATTACCTTACATTTAGAAGAATTGAATTTCATTAGCCACTTTTCTGACCACTCATACAGAATATTTAGGTCTTCCTGAAGTTCTCTACCATTGTTCTGATCTCTTACTTTCTTCGCAATCTTTGCATCATCTGCAAATATATTCATGAATGAATTTACAGACTTTGGTAGGTCATTTACATATACAAGAAATAAAAGTGGCCCTAAAACTGAACCTGTGGGACTCCACTACTAACCCTTCTCCATTCAGACACTGAGTGTCTTACTCTAACCCTCTGTTCTCTTCCTTCTGAGTAAGTTTTTATCTATTCCAAGACATTTCCACCTATTCTCACAAGTGCTTGCAGCTTCTTAGCAAGTCTCCCATGTGGGACCATATCAAATGCCTTCTGGAAGTCTAGGAATATACAAGCTGCCCACTCCTCTCATTCCTGCAAGATATGGTTTACCTCATCATAAAATTCTAATAAGTTTGTTACTTTTGATCTACCTTTTCTGAAACCATGTTGTCTCACTGTCAGAAAGTTGAAGGATTCCAAGTGAAGAGAGATGTATATTCTTAGTAGTTTCTCCATAACTTTGCAACTATGCTGGTCTAGGAAACTGGTCTATAGTTTAGAGCCGCTGATATTGATTTAGTGCATTTCTTAGGTACATAAGGGGATATTCATCAGGACCTGTAGCATTATGGGCATCTAACTCCATCAGCGCTTTGCATATCTATGTGGCTGAAAAGATGATGTTTCCCAATACGGGCCCATGAGCTCCTATCTCTGTAATCTGAGGGGGTGGGGTATTTTCTGCTGTAAATAATAACTGAAACTCCTTGTTCAATTCTTTGTGGATCTCTTCATCCATCTCATTGATTCTTCCATCTGCTCTCTTTAACTTTAAAACCTGTTCTTTTACCTTTGTTTTTCCCCTGAGAAAGTTGTGGAAAAGTTTGGTATTTTCTTTAGCCTTCCCGGTGATATCCCTTTCATTATTACTCTCTGCCTCTCTTCTTTTACTTAGGTAATTATTTCTTGCTCTTTTATATGTCTGCCAGGCATTTATGCTTTTTCTCCTCTTTTACCTTTTCATATCCATAGCTCTCTTACACTCATTAATGAATCATTTCTCTCTGGCATGAAGAACTCCTGTTTTGGTGGAAGGTATGCAATAATCTATAATCTTCCCATATTCCTCACAAAAGATGTTGTACATTTCTTCTAGAGAATTGTTGTTATACAAGGTCCTCCAGTCAATAACTGCAAAATATTTAGGTGCCTCTTCTTGGCGCAAGACTAATTTTTTGATAATGTCAGTGATTTCTGAAATGTATGCAATTTAAAGTCTATGTATGCTGACAGCATTGACACCTGGTAGGTTTTAGTGTATAATCAGAAGTTTCAGACCAGAAAATGCCATGTACCAGTATGTGGATAGTGATTCAGCTAGAGTACAGGCATTGTTATTGGCTATGTTATATTCCAATAGTGTTTTGGTAAGACAAGCTTTGATTTGATATATGCTCAGAGACAGATACATTTCTCTGTTATTTTGCTGGGAGGCATGCTTTGCTCTTTGTTTGAATTCTTCATTCTTATTAATGCTGACATGGCAGTAAATCCAGGAAAGTTGATGACTAACATAAAGTGACACCTGAGTGGCAATGGACAAAGAATGTGTATTATGACTCACATTATCCTTGATCGTGGTTTATGCAGGGCTGACATTGAGTCTGTTAAGATGGGAGCATGTTAGATGTGGTGGCTATTGTTGTACGCCAGGGCTTTGACAGTGGCACTAGTTCAATCTAAAGGGAGGACCAAGAGTCTCACAATCTCTAGGGTTCCACTTGCCCATTTGTGATGAAGGCAACAGCTGAAGCTTCAGTCTCTTAATTTACTGAGTCATCTGTATAGATGATGAGGGAATTCAGTTCGTACAAATTTCTGATTTGTCCAGATATCTATTCCTGTGGATATTTAGATTACCTACACTCCTTTGCAGACTTGAGGGCTCTATTCTGATGTTAAATGACCCATAGTTCTATAGTGGAAAGCACCTATAGTTATGATGTGAAGTATCAATGTATTTTCTCATAATACCTACAACTACTTTTTAGAGTAAGATATGAGGAGGTCAGGCAGAGAACACTGTTGGATATGTTTGATCATAAGGTACTGAATTGGTTTGGATATATGGAAACAATAAGTATTAAACGAATAGCGAAGAGAGTGTGGGGTGCAGAAGTGGCTGGAGTAAGTCCAAGAGAAAGACCTAGCATGAGATGGATAGATGGCATGAAAAGGGCATTAGATGCACGTGGAGTGTCAGTGGAGCAGGGAAGAAAATGTTCAAGAGATAGCAATGAGTAGAGGAAGATTGTGTATAGGTGATGTCGCCATTAGACAGTTGAAGAGGAAGGGGCTGAGGATGCTGCCTTCAGGAGCCCCATTTCATGCAGTTTGAAGGTGGAGTATTGCCTGTGCACTTTCATTCAAGCTCTGCAATTAAATAGACTCAGCTTGATCCAGGAGAGAAAGTTTCCTTTGATCTGCTTGTCAATAAGAGCAGTGAGTATGACAGGCACATTTGCTAGTTTGAAGGCCCTCTCTAAGTCAAGGAAGATGATGAACATACGGCACGTGTCCATGAGTGATAGTAAAGATCGTATGCATTCGGTTGTTCCTATTCCAGGCTGGTAGGTGAACACGTCCTGGAGGAAGTGTGGGCACTTCCAGCAAAGTCTGTTAAGGACCATCTTCTCCTCTGTCTTGCTCAGACAGCTTAGAAGACTTATTGGAAGTGGGTTATCTGGGTCCTTCGGTTTGGGGATGGGGTGGATATCAGCCTTTTTCCATGAAGCTAGTCTAACTCTTTGAGTCCATGTGTTGCTTATGAGGGAGAGCAGAGCAAGTTCTCCCTAGGGTCTGAGATATTGGTTCATGGTATATGTGATCCTGTCTTCCTCAGGGTCCGTGTTCTTGGAGCTCTTCCTCACTTTTCTTAGCTCAGTTAGGGCGAAGGGGGTTGTTGGTGGGGTCTTAGGTGTCGCAGGCTTTTTCAGTTCTTTCCCATCTTCCAGTGGTGAGGCGCAGTAGCATTCTCTTTGATGTGATGAGGAGTTGCATGGAGTTGGCTCTGTCAGCAAAACTTGAGGGAGAGTTTTTCTGCCACCCTGCTGTGTGGAATGGTCCTTGGTGTTCTTTTCTTAACCCTCTCACGCACCATAAGTTTCAATAATTTTTCTTTTCCGTGCTGATTTGTGAAATCCTGTCTCTGGTTGGAAGTTTTTTAGTGTGCCGAGGTATTTTGTTCCTCAACTATTTTCCTCCCCCAAACATGCATTTATCATTATACATTGTAAAACAATGACTTCGTTATTTGTTAGTTTTTCATGAAGCAATAAAAAAAAATAATTCATAGGACCGTTTATGGACATGTAATAAAATGCGCATAAAGAAACGTACGGTCTGAGGGATGAGTGAGGGAGACAGAAACTGCCTTTGAATTATGCCTTGCCCTCAAAGCCACATCAGTGGAGAGGGTTGCTAATTAGCAAACTTACACTCAACCAAAAAATGACTCCATTGGCGTGAATGTAGCTATTTAAAAATAATATTTTTGTTTCAAAAGGATGCCAATGGTGTTACGGTGTATTTAGGCCCTAAAAATTTATACACGCCATTGACATCACCATGTGCGAGAGGATTAATGATGTAGTTGATTTTCTTCCACATTTGGCTCATGCTTGTGTTGGCATCAAGAGTAGAGCACCATTCATATAATTTGTTTCCTTTTGATTTCTTTTATCTCTTCATGTCCGTGTTACTTAACTGCTTGGAGGACACACTATTGATATTCAGTGGGGCAGTTTCCATGGATTCTTCTGATGACATTGAGCCAGTGATTGAGTTCTCTGACTCTGTTGCAGTAGTATCATCTGCCACAGTGATTGAGCTACCCTTGCTTGCAAAGGAGGATGGAGGAGTCAGCTTTTAAGGCATTGACTAGATTCGCCTCAACTTTATCAATGTCCTCTGGAGGAGTGTACATGGAATGCAACTTGTTTTTGTGTTGCTCGAACATGCTCCAGTTGACTCTTCCATTGAGGAGGAGGGATGGTGATTTGGAAGTTATCAGGAATTCCCTGCTTAAGGTATTGGCTGTGACATGAGGGTTTCTTCTCCACGTGGCAACTTGCCTTAGGGAGTTGAAGATGAAGGTGATGTCAAGAATATCTCCTCTGTTGTGGGTTGGCTCATGGTCATTAAGCTTGATGATGTCTTCGCAGTCATCCAGCAGACATATAATGTGTCTCTCCAGCTGTACAGGTGTAGTTTGATCTTGGATGGTGAGGGTTAAAGTCGCCACCTATGACCAGATCTGGATGGCTGGCTTTACTGAAGAGGATGGTTAAGTCCAGTCACCTTCCTGGGATCTATAGATGTTAAAGAAGGTGATGTTGCTACTCTGGATTTTAATGTTGACAGTCAAAACGTGGACTTTCTATCCACAGTTCACAGGTTGTATGACCTCTTCAGCCAGTATATTATTCTTGATGAAGGTGGTACTGCCTCTATTATCCCCTTGAGTCAAGTGGTAATAAAGACCCTAGGACCTGGATAGTCTTTGGATATTGTTATCCAAGCACAGGGTCTCCTGCACCATTATCACATTGATTTTGTCAGCATTGGCTGTGCTCTATAAGTGTTGGATTTGTTCCTCAATCCATGAGCATTCCAATGGAGGATACTAAGATCAGGCATATTGAAAGTTTAAAAAGAGGGGGTGGAAGGCGTGGCAGGTGAATGAAGATGATGTTGGTTCTTCTTGACCAGTTTTTGTGCATTGATGCTATGGGTTACTTCCATAATCTGGTTGAGGGCTTCTCTGCGGGAGGGGCCCATATATATTGTGAAGAGCTCTGCTGCCATGCATGTTGCATGAGTAACAAGCTTCGTGATATTTTGTAAGGTGAAGAGGGGTTTGGGGGTAAGATCAGGTTGGGTTCTGGGTGAAGGAGAGGATGTGTGGGGTGGTTGCTGTGAAGGAGCAAGGGGGCGGTTTTTAAGTCTAGGGGCTCGGGAAGTGGTAGGATTGGGGCGTTGTGTGTCAGGGCTGTGAGTGTCTAAGAATATGTTTCTCTTTCTATCTCATTCTCTTTCTCTGCTTTTGACCCTCCTGGTCTTTATATCCATTTTGTTCCTTTTCCTCCATTCTCTCTTCCTCTCCTCCTCCTCTTGATACTACTTACATTACAACTATCACCACTTCAACTTTTTCTATCTCATCTTTCTCGTACTACCAATACACTTTCTTTAGCTTCTATTTTTCCTCCTCCTCCTCCTCCTACTACTACTACTACTACTACTACTACTACTACTACTACTACTACTACTACTACTACTACTATTTGTCTATCCCCTCCTCGTCTTCCTTTTCCTCTTTCTTTCTTCTTCCTCCTCCAAATCAATTTCTATTTTTAACCCAAAGATACAAACTTTAGGAGACCAGTGCATCGTTTCCCTAATTTTGGGTCCAATTTCTCTTTTGCGTGTTGAGAAGTTTGGCCCACTTTAGTCTTAATAGATATATAAATAGATAAATAGATAGATAGATTATAAATGATTAGTTATTTAGTTAATTGATGAATGCATTTAGCATTTACCGTTTCTTCTCTTAGTGAGTCTCAGTTATCAAGTTTCTTTTCACTCAAAAGGTCTGTCTGTCTCTATTTAATGTTTATCTATCTATCTATCTATCTATCTGTTTGTATGCAAGGGATATGATCCCACCTCAGGAATTGGAAGAATCAGAGAATCAGTGTTAAGCTTGTCTCTGTGTAATAGGAATTTAAATAGGGGAGATTCCGAATCCCCTTTTTCCTCCCCATTTAATCGACTTTTGCGACACTAAGGGGAACTCGGATGCGGTATTATTGTGTCTCCCTAGGGGAAGAAGGAGAATATGTAGAGAGAGAGAGAGAGAGAGAGAGAGAGAGAGAGAGAGAGAGAGAGAGAGAGAGAGAGAGAGAGAGTGAAATGTGAGCTATGAGAGGCAGAGGCAGCTCAGCTTCTCAGTTGGATAGAACCCACCCAATTTCAAGAGGGCGGAAAGAAATTAAGTAAAAGAAATAGAAAATTCTTGAATCGGGAAAAGAAGTCTTGGATCAATCCCAGAAATAGGCCCCAATTGTACCTCAGTCCCAAGATAGGTCAGGTTAGGTTAATCTAATCTGTTGAATACATAATACGATGTGTGGTTAGGTTAGGTTAGGTTAACCTAACCTTACCTAACATATGTTTCATTGCCACATTTAGTATCTGCCTCTTCCCTCAATCTCAGTTCTAGAGCCACCCATATATCAAGAGTATCGCTCCGTGTCTAAGTCATGGAGGAATTTGCAAATCACTATGCCCCCCTTCTCTTGCTACGAGTTTCAAGTAATGGTAAGTCTGACTCCCTGAGTTTTTCCTCATAACTAATATTACGCACCGTTGTCACCAGCTCCGTTTTTGTAATAACCTTATTGTAATTTCCTAATTGTGCTTATGGGAAAGAGCCCTATGACCGTAACTCCCCGTTTCCTTGTCGGTTCCATTTCTATACTCAATGATACTTATCCATGTATGTGTATGTATACACGTGTGTGTAAGCATAAGAAATATTTTAGCATTTTATCTGTTGTCAAGACGACAAGGGAGAAAGAGAGAGAGAGAGAGAGAGAGAGAGAGAGAGAGAGAGAGAGAGAGAGAGGAGAGAGAGAGAGAGAGAGAGAGAGAGAGAGAGAGAGAGAGAGAGAGAGGAAACCAGCTTCCCTCTCCTCCATTCCAGCTTTGGCAGAGCTCAAAAGAGGTTCAGCTTTCAGTCACAGCTTTTAGCTCCCGTTTCAGTTTCTATCTCCAGTTTCAGTGTATAGTTTCAGTTTATTTACGTTTCAGTATAGGTCTTGTGTTTCAGTGTATAGAACAAGTTTCAGTGTTCATCTCGTTTCAGCCTCTCTCTCATTCCAATGCTCAGTGTACTGTTTCAATTTATAACCCTGTTTAGGTTCACTGTGCAACTCCTGTTTCAGTTTATTCACGTTGCAGTGTCAATATTGACATTGTTTTTCAGTGTGCAGTGCATGTTTTAATTTATATCCCGTTTCAGTCTCTTAACATGTTTCAAATTCAGCGTCTCTGGCTCCAAAGCGTAGTGCCTGTTTCAATTATATATATATATATATATATATATATATATATATATATATATATATATATATATATATATATATATATAATTTTTGAATTTCAGCATATGTCTCCATGTCCTCTTTCAGTGCATAGATCTTGTTTCAGTTTATAATTTTTTTTTTTCATGATTTTGACACCAGGACGTACAAAAAAAAAATAATAAACAAATCTACCCTCATCGGGCCTGGGCACGAAGAAAATATAAAGAGAAACAGAGATGGGGGTATTGTCACTTGTCAGATGTGAAGGGATAATAAGACATGTGTAATGAATATCTAAAAATATTCGGTGTTGATGTAGGTATAGAAAGAGAACCGTAATTGAAGGAAGACTTAACAATGAACTGTTCTGGACAATCTTAAGTCCACAAGACCCTTCAGCTGTAGTATCGCAACGGACTGTTGATGCCATGGGCCAACCTACTACATGTTTCAATATATATCCCGTTTCCGTTTCAGGATATATCATCTGTTTCAGTTCCAGCGTATATCCCCTGTTTCAGTTTCAGTATATATATATATATATATATATATATATATATATATATATATATATATATATATATATATATATATATATATATATATATATATATATATATATATATATATATATATATATATATATATATATATATATATACATATATATATATATATATATATATATATATATATATATATATATATATATATATATATATATATATATATATATATATATATATATATATATATATATATATATATATATATATATATATATATATATATTGTTTGTTTATATACCTTGCCAGTATCAGCGTATAGTTTCATTGCATATCACCTGTTTCAGTTTCAGTATATATATATATATATATATATATATATATATATATATATATATATATATATATATATATATATATATATATATATATATATATATATATATATATTGTTTGTTTATATACCTTGCCAGTATCAACATATAATTTCATTGCATATCACCTCTTTCATTCTGTATCTTTCGTTTCGATGTATATTTCGTGTTTGTAGATATGTTTTAAGCTTCATTTTATGCTCCTTTAGAGTCATATTGCATCTCCTATATCAAATGTAATTACCTAATTGTGCTTTCGGAAAAGAGCTCCAAGCTCGTAACTTCCCGTCTCCTGGTCGGCTCCATCTTGTACTTAGTGATACTTATCATACTTGTCCTAAAAACTATGGATTGGGTTAGCATTAACTACCTCCTCGCTTAGCGATTTCCAATGATCATCTACTCTTACACCAAAAGAGTACTTCCTTACATCCTGCAAAGGAGTTTTCTTACAAAGCTTCAAACTATAACCTTTAGTTCCAGTGCCAGCCATATCAAAATATCGATCCCTATCCATTCTGTCATAACCATGAGAAATTTAAAAACCGTCACCATATCCTCCCTCATTCTTCTAGCTTCGAGTAATGATAAGTCGAATTCCCTCTGTCTCTCATCATAACTGAGATTGTGTATTTTTTGGTACCAGTTTCGTGGCATGTCTTTGAACTTTTTCCAGCTTAACTACGTGTTTTTTTCAAGTGTGGATTCCAAAGGGGGGCTGCGTATTCAACTTTGGTCTCACATAGGATACATAAATATTTCTGAACTCTTCCTTGTCCATGTGCCTGAAGGCTACCCTTACATTTGCTAAGATAGCATATGCTGCCCTTACTATGCCATTTATATATATTTCTGGAGACAAATCTGCCAGCATGATTACATTAGATCTCTCTCATTCTCTCCCTCGTGAAGTTCTGCTCCTGCCATTGAATAGTCAAGCTTGGGCCTTCTTGCACTTGTACCCATTCTCGTTACCTTACATTTTAAAGTATTGACTTTCATTAGCCACTTTTCTGTCCTCTCTTGCAGAATATTTAGATCTCCCTGAAGTTCTCTACCATTGTTCTTTTCTTACTCTCTTCACAATCTTTGCATCATCTGCAATCGCATTCATGAATGAATTTACGGACCTTGGTTGGTCACTTACATATACAAGGAATAAAAGTGGTCCTACAACTGAACCATGTAGAACTCCACTACTAACTCATCTCTATTCAGACACTGAGTGTCTTACTCTAACCCTCTGTTCAATTCCTTCTAAGTAAGTTTTTATCCATTACAAGACATTTCCACCTATTCTCGCCAGTGCTTGCAGCTTCTTAGTAAATCTCCCGTGTAGGATCGTGTCAAATGTTTTCTGGAAGTCTAGGAATATGCAATCTATGTATGTATGTGAGTATATATGTATGTTAGTGTATGTTTTTAGGACATCTGGAGACCCGAACTCGCGTCACAAGCTGCAAAGTCATGCTGTTTTGACCAACTGAGCCACAATAGTAGACAAAACAAAGTAATTGAAAGTCGATGGGAAGAATACTTGCATGTACTGGCTGTCCCATGATATACAGATTTTATTTGCTGTAGTGGCTCACTTGGTTAAGGGAGCATGATTTTGTAGCTTGCAATGCAAGTTTGAGTCCCCTAATGTCCTAAAAAATTTTGTTAATAACGCGGTTTCGTAATGAATGTCTTACTTAAGCTCCACGTATAACTTCAAGTGGATTAAAGATTGACAGGAGAGAAGTTGCATGTTCTGGCTGTGCCATGATATGTAGATTATTATCTGCCGTAGTAGCTCATTGGTGAAGACAGCATGACTTTGTCGCTTATAATCTGAGTTCGAATCCCTTAGAGTCCTAATATATATATATATATATATATATATATATATATATATATATATATATATATATATATATATATATATATATATATATATGTATGTATGTATGTATGTATGTATGTATGTGATTACCTAATTGGGATTACCTAATTGCGTTTACGGGAAAGAGCCCAAAGCTCGTATCTTCCCGTCTCCTCATCGGTTCCATTTTAGACTTAGTGATACTTATCATACCTGTCCTTAAAACTATGGATTGAGATAGCATTAACTACCTCCTCGCTTATCCAATTCCAATTATCAACTATTACACTGAAAAAGTATTTCCTTACATCCTGCAAAGAAGTTTTCTTACGAAGCTTCAAACTATGACCTCTAGTTCTAGAGTCTGCCATATCAAAATATCGATCCCTATCCACTCTATCATAACCATGAAGGAATTAAAAGACTGTCACCATATCCCCCCTCAATCTTCTAGCCTCGAGTAATGGTAAGTGTAATTCCCTCAGCCTCTCATCATAAGTGAGATTGCGTATTTCTGGCACCAGTTTCGTGTCATGTCTTTGAACTTTTTCAAGCTTAGCTATGTGCTTTTTCAAGTGCGAATTCCAAAAGGGGGCTGCATAGTCGAGTTTTGGCCTCACATAGGTCGTATAAATATTTCTGAACATTTCTTTGTCCACGTGCCTTAAGGCTACCCTTACATTTGATAAGAAGGCATATGCTGCCCTTACTATGCCATTTATTGACAAATCTGCCAGTATTTTTACTCCTAGATCTCTCTCATTTTCTGTCTCTTGATGTTGTACTCCAGCCACCTAGTTGTTAAGCTTGGGCCTTCTTGCACTTGTACCCATTCTCATTACCTTACATTTTGAGGTATTGAATTTCATTAGCCACTTTTCTGACCACTCATGGAGACTATTTAGATCATCCTGAAGTTCTCTACAATTGTTCTCGTTTCCTACTTTCTTCACAATCTTTGCATCATCTGCAAACATATTCATGAATGAATTTACAGACTCTGGTAGGTCATTTACATATACAAGGAACAAAAGTGGCCTTAAAGCTGAACCCTGTGGAACTCCACTACTGACTCTTCTCCATTCAGACACTGAGTGTCTTACTCTAACCCTCTGTTCCCTTCCTTCTAAGTAAGTTTTTATCCATTCCAAGACATTTCCACCTATTCTAGCCATTGATTGCAGCTTCCCTATAAGTCTTCCACGTGGAACAGTGTCAAATACTTTTTGGAAGTCTAGGAATATGCAATCTACCCAGCCCTCTCTTTCCTGTAAGATTCGGCTTACCTCATCCTAAAATTCTAATAACTTTGTTACTGTTGATCTACCTTCTCTGAAGCCATGTTGCCTCACTGACAAAAAGTTGAAGGATTCCAAGTGAAGAGAGATATGTTTCCTTAGTAGTTTCTCCATAACTTTGCAAACTATGCTGGTCAAGGAAACTGGTCTATAGTTCAGAGCCGTATCACTCCTTCCTTTTTTGAAGATAGGTATCACATTTGCTTGTTTCCAGCATCTTGGAATCTCCCCTGACTCCAGTGACTTTTTGAATATGATACTAAGTGCCACTGATATTGAGTTTGCGCATTTTTAAGTACATGAGGGGATATATCATCAGGACCTGTAGCTTTATGAACATCTAACTCCATCAGCGCTTTGCATATTTCTGTGGCTGAAATGTTGATGTTCTCTAATACCAGCCCTTGAGCTTCTATCTCTGCAATCTGAGGGAGTGGGGTATTTTCTATTGTAAATACTGACTGAAATTCCTTGTTCAATTCTTTGCAGATCTCTTCATTCATCTCAGTGATGCTTCCATTCGCTCTCTTAAGCCTTAAAACCTGTTCTTTTACCTTCAGTTTTCCTCTGATAAAGCTGTGGAAAAGCTTGGAATTTTCTTTAGCTTTCTGGTGATATCCCTTTCATAGTCTCTCTCTGCCTCTCTTCTTTTACTTAAGTAGTCATTTCTTGCTCTTTTGTAGGTTTGCCAGACATTTATGTTTTTTCTCCTCCTATGCCTTTTCCAGCATTTGTCTCTCCACTCCTTAGCTCTTTTACACTCATTATCGAACCATTTCTCTCTGGCATGTGTGATTACCTATTTGTGATTACCTAATTGTATTTACGGAAAAGAGCCCAAAGCTCGTATCTGCCCGTCTCCTCATCGGTTCCATTTTAGACTTAGTGATACTTATCATACCTGTCATTAAAACTATGGATTGAGATAGCATTAACTACCTCCTCGCTTATCCAATTCCAATTATCAACTATTACACTGAAAAAGTATTTCCTTACATCCTGCAAAGAAGTTTTCTTACGAAGCTTCAAACTATGACCTCTAGTTCTAGAGTCTGCCATATCAAAATATCGATCCCTATCCACTCTATCATAACCATGAAGGAATTAAAAGACTGTCACCATATCCCCCCTCAATCTTCTAGCCTCGAGTAATGGTAAGTGTAATTCCCTCAGCCTCTCATCATAAGTGAGATTGCGTATTTCTGGCACCAGTTTCGTGTCATGTCTTTGAACTTTTTCAAGCTTAGCTATGTGCTTTTTCAAGTGCGAATTCCAAAAGGGGGCTGCATAGTCGAGTTTTGGCCTCACATAGGTCGTATAAATATTTCTGAACATTTCTTTGTCCACGTGCCTTAAGGCTACCCTTACATTTGATAAGAAGGCATATGCTGCCCTTACTATGCCATTTATTGACAAATCTGCCAGTATTTTTACTCCTAGATCTCTCTCATTTTCTGTCTCTTGATGTTGTACTCCAGCCACCTAGTTGTTAAGCTTGGGCCTTCTTGCACTTGTACCCATTCTCATTACCTTACATTTTGAGGTATTGAATTTCATTAGCCACTTTTCTGACCACTCATGGAGACTATTTAGATCATCCTGAAGTTCTCTACAATTGTTCTCGTTTCCTACTTTCTTCACAATCTTTGCATCATCTGCAAACATATTCATGAATGAATTTACAGACTCTGGTAGGTCATTTACATATACAAGGAACAAAAGTGGCCTTAAAGCTGAACCCTGTGGAACTCCACTACTGACTCTTCTCCATTCAGACACTGAGTGTCTTACTCTAACCCTCTGTTCCCTTCCTTCTAAGTAAGTTTTTATCCATTCCAAGACATTTCCACCTATTCTAGCCATTGATTGCAGCTTCCCTATAAGTCTTCCACGTGGAACAGTGTCAAATGCTTTTTGGAAGTCTAGGAATATGCAATCTACCCAGCCCTCTCTTTCCTGTAAGATTCGGCTTAACTCATCATAAAGTTCTAATAACTTTGTTACTGTTGATATACCTTCTCTGAAGCCATGTTGCCTCACTGACAAAAAGTTGAAGGATTCCAAGTGAAGAGAGATATGTTTCCTTAGTAGTTTCTCCATAACATTGCAAACTATGCTGGTCAAGGAAACTGGTCTATAGTTCAGAGCCATATCACTCCTTCCCTTTTTGAAGATAGGTATCACGTTTGCTTGTTTCCAGCATCTTGGAATCTCCCCTGACTCCAGTGACTTTTTGAATATGATGCTTAGTGCCACTGATATTGAGTTTGCGCATTTTTAAGTACATGAGGAGATATAACATCAGGACCTGTAGCTTTATGAACATCTAACTCCCTCAGCGCTTTGCATATTTCTGTGGCTGAAATGTTGATGTTCTCTAATTCCAGCCCTTGAGCTTCTATCTCTGTCATCTGAGGGGGTGAGGTATTTTCTACTGTAAATACTGACTGAAACTCCTTGTTCAAATCTTTGCAGATCTCTTCATCCGTCTCAGTGATGCTTCCATCCGCTCTCTTAAGCCTTAAAACCTGTTCTCTTACCTTCAGTTTTCCTCTGATAAAGCTGTGGGAAAGCTTGGGATTCTTTTTAGCCTTTCTGCTGATGTCCCTCTCATAGTCTCTCTCTGCCTCTCTTCTTTTACTTAGGTAGTCATTTCTTGCTCTTTTGTAGGTTTGCCAGTCATTTATGTTTTTTCTCCTCCTATGCCTTTTCCAGCATTTGCCTCTCCACTCCTAAGCTCATTTACACTCATTATCGAACCATTTCTCTCTGGCATGAATTACTCCTAATTTGGTGAAATGTATGCAGCAATCTACCATCTTCCCATATTTCTCACAAAAGATGTCATACATTTCTTTTACAGATTTGTTGTAAAATAAGGTTCTCCAGTCAATAACTGCATAAAGCTCATTCATTTTGATGTAATCTCCTTTCGGATAGTTCCTCCTCATATCCTCAGTGCCTCTACTCTTAGGCAGAATATCTTCAATGATATACTCCATCAACAACACACAGTGGGCACTCTTTCCAATTGGTGGTTCATACTCAATTTTTTCAATATCCGACACATTATCTGTGAATACTAGATCAAGTAGTGATGGCTCATCCCCACTCCTGGCCGTCGTTGGTTCCATTACATTTTGGTGTAGGAAATTCCCTTGTACGCAATCTAGAAATCTTGCCCCGAATGAGTCCTCACCACTGTGTTGGTCAAGATTATCCAATCTATCTCTTTATGATTAAAATCTCCCATAATCAAAATCCTACATTTCCTCTCCCGTGCCATGTTAACAACTGAGTTTATGACTTCAATAGTACCTATATGACTTTCCTCATAAACCTCTAGCCTATTCTGGTTCCTTGGTGGGTTATATACAACAGTTATTATAATGCTCTCTGACCCAGTATTTATGCAAGCAACAAGAAATTCCTTGAACTCATTTTCTATAGCCAATTTTATTTCTTCAACTTGAATCCTTTCTCTTAAGAGTGGTGCTATCCCTCCACCAATCCTCTCAGATCTTTCAACCCTTAATATTCTGAAGCACTTAGGAGAAACTGTGACACTGTTTATGTCCTCACTCAACATAGTCTCTGTAATTGCTACTATATCTGCCTTACTATTGTGAACCCTATCTTTTAATTCTACTGCCTTACCAGCTAATCCATCAGCATTTGTGTATAACAATCTTAATGATGCCCCATCCCCTTATCTTCTGTCATTATCTTCTTTATCTCCCCTTTGTCTGGAAGAACTCTGAAATGAAAATTTTTCTTCTCTTCTTCATTTCTTTCCTCATTTAACCTTCTTGCCTCTTGCAAGAAGATTTTTATCTTTCCCATCTCTTCCTGTGTTCTCTATCGTCTAATGAACACCTCTTTGAATTCTTGAAGTTCTTTTAGACTTTTTTTTTCTTATTAATATTTCCCTACATGTTTCCCCTCTCTCAAAGGTTACTTTTGTTGGTCTCTGCTTTCCTTCCATTGAATATTTGCCAAGTTGGTGAATGTTTACAATATCCCCAGGACCACAAACTACTCCAAGCATTCTTATCAGGTGTACAACCATAGCTTTATTTTCTTTAAGTCTCCCCTGCCATGTTGGCTCCTGGGATTTGCTTATGCCTGAGATTATCACTCTCTTCTCTTTATCAAGTGCCTGTTCAGAGGATTTGCCCTTTCCATCACAATGTCTTTCATTTTTTTTATTACTGTCTCTTTATAGTCAACTATTTGTATGTTTTCCAGTGCCACCACTTTTACAGCCTCTTTTACTGCCACATTCCCCTTTAGTGCATGAGCAAAGAAAGTTTTCATGGCATCATATTCCATATTCAGCTCCTGGAACTCTTTTCTAAAATGTTCAATGTTTTCCTTAATTTGGACTTTCTAAGCTGCAATCTCGTCTCTCTCAGAAGAGAGCAGTGAACTAACATCTAATTCATTTAGGTTGTCGTTCAGCTGTTTGTTTTTATCTTCTTGTTTAGAAATTCTGGTTTCTAGTTCACTCTTTTCCCCTTCCAGCTTCTTCATTCGTTTTTCTAGTTCTCTTCTCTCCTGCCCTTGTGCTTTATTTGCTTCCTCCAAAAATCTTATATCCTCTCTGAGTGTTTCATTCTCTTTCATTTCTCTATCCATATTCCGAATATTATCATCAAGGCTTATAACCATTGCCTCTAAATCCTTGATTTTCTGTTTTAATCTCCTAATAGCTACCCTTCCTCCTGACCCATGGGTGGGAGAGGTTTGGGACAGAGATGGCCTCATTTTTATGTTTTCCCTTTCACAGAATATAGGGAGAAGAAGAGAAAGAGAAAAAAAGAGAAAAACTTTTATTAAAGCTTCACACAGAATTTTTATATCTTCATATAAGTGCTATTTAGTGACTCAATTTATCTCTTTTCTGGTAACACACATCTTAACTTAAAAACTTTACTTTGGTATTTTGAGGGAAAAAAATGCAAACAAAAACAAAAGTGTACTTGAAGAAAAATTCGAATTTGTATCTGAGGAGACACCCACCTGTTTCTGCTATATATTCTTCTTAACTGATAACTCACTTGCTAACCAAGATATGTTATCATAGGATCAGACTTTACATTTAACTCAATATATATATATATATATATATATATATATATATATATATATATATATATATATATATATATATATATATATATATATATACAAAATAAAAAATAATAAAAGAGAAAGCTAAAAGCAAAGAAAAAAAAATGAAGAAAATAAGACAGCGGTGCTACTTGGCAGCATAACTCAGTACTGTTGACAGGTGTATTTTTGGTATTTATTTAATTAGTCAATTATTTCGTGTATCAAACTAGCTATCAAATTAATATAAATGGGAAGGATACTGATTTTAACAATATATGGAACCACAGGATCAGGTAAATGGCTTAAGAGCTGTCCCCAATTTACACAAAAAATAAGGTAATGTGATGTGATGGCTTCACCTCTGGCAACTCTTATAAATTTCCTTCAAGGCAGTACAGGACAGCTTCTTCTCTTTCCTCTCACGAAAATGTTCTCAGTTTTTTCCTTTAATATTTTGGACAGTCTCGTCATATAACAAATATAAATTTTTTACTCACAATACTCTGCAGGATTTCTTATTTAGGGAAATAATGTGATTACTAAATTGTGATCCCATTTTTGTACTCAGTGATGCTTATCACGTTTGTCCTTAAAACAATGAATCGAGTTAGCTCTTACTACCTCCTCGCTTAACAAGTTCTAGTCATCAAAAGAGTACTTTCTTACATCCTGCAAAGAAGTTTGCTTACGAAGCTTCAAAATATGACTTCAAGTTCTAGAGCCAGCCAGATCAAAATATCGATCCATATCCACTCTGTCAAAATCATGAGGGCATTTAAAAACAGTAACCATATATCCCCTCATTCTTCTAGCTTTGAGTTATGGTAAATCTAATTCCCTCAGCCTCTCCCCATAACTGAGATTTCTGGCACCAGTTTCGTGGCATATCTTTGAACTTTTTCCATCTTATCCATGTGCTTTTTCAAGTTTGGATTCCAAAAGGGGGCATCATATTCAAACTCTGGCCTAACATTAGTGTGTGTGTGATTACCTAATTGTGATTACCTAATTGTGTTTACGGGAAAGAGCCCAAAGCTCGTATCTTCCCGTCTCCTCATCGGTTCCATTTTAGATTTAGTGATGCTTATCATACCTGTCCTTAAAACTATGGATTGAGATAGCATTAACTACCTCCTCGCTTAGCGAATTCCAATTATCAACTACTCTTACACTGAAAAAGTATTTCCTTACATCCTGCAAAGAAGTTTTCTTACGAAGCTTCAAACTATGACCTCTAGTTCTAGAGCCAGCCATATCAAAATATCGATCCCTATCCACTCTATCATAACCATGAAGGAATTTAAAGACTGTCACCATATCCCCCCTCACTCTTCTAGCTTCGAGTGATGGTAAGTCTAATTCCCTCAGCCTCTCATCATAACTGAGATTGCGTATTTCTGGCACCAGTTTCGTGTCATGTCTTTGAACTTTTTCAAGCTTAGCTATGTGCTTTTTCAAGTGTGGATTCCAAAAGGGGGCTGCATATTCGAGTTTTGGCCTCACATAGGTTACATAAATATTTCTGAACATTTCCTTGTCCATGTGCCTGAAGGCTACCCTTACATTTGATAAGAATGCATATGCTGCCCTTACTATGCCATTTATATGTATTTCTGGAGACAAATTTGCCAGTATGTTTACTCCTAGATCTCTCTCATTTTCTGTCTCTTGAAGTTGTACTCCAGCCACCGAGCAGTCAAGCTTGGGCCTTCTTGCACTTGTACCCATTCTCATTACCTTACATTTTGAAGTATTGAATTTCATTAGCCACTTTTCTGACCACTCATGCAGATTATTTAGATCCTCCTGAAGTTCTCTACCATTGTTCTCGTTTTTTACTTTCTTCACAATCTTTGCATCATCTGCAAACATATTCATGAATGAATTTACAGACTCTGGTAGGTCATTTACATATACAAGGAACAAAAGTGGCCCTAAAACTGAACCCTGTGGAACTCCACTACTAACTCTTCTCCATTCAGACACTGAGTGTCTTACTCTAACCCTCTGTTCCCTTCCTTCTAAGTAAGTTTTTGTCCATTCTAAAACATTTCCACCTATTCTAGCCATTGATTGCAGATTCCTAATAAGTCTCCCATGTGGAACAGTGTCAAACGCTTTCTGGAAGTCTAGGAATATGCAATCTGCCCAGCCCTCTCTTTCCTGTAAGATTTGGCTTACCTCATCATAAAATTCTAATAAGTTTGTTACTGTTGATCTACCTTCTCTGAAGCCATGTTGCCTCACTGACAAAAAGTTGAAGGATTCCAAGTGAAGAGAGATATGTTTCCTTAGTAGTTTCTCCATAACTTTGCAAACTATGCTGGTCAAGGAAACTGGTCTATAGTTCAGAGCCGTATCCCTCCTTCCCTTTTTGAAGATAAGTATCACATTTGCTTGTTTCCAGCATCTTGGAATCTCCCCCGACTCCAGTGACTCCTTAAATATGATACTTAGTGCCACTGATATTGTGTTTGCACATTTTTTAAGCACATGAGGGGATATGTCATCAGGACCTGTAGCTTTATGAACATCTAAATCCATCAGCGCTTTGCATACCTCTTTGGCTGTAAGGTTGATGTTCTCTAATACCGGCCCTTGAGCTTCTATCACTGCAATCTGAGGGAGTGGAGTATTTTCTACTGTAAATACTGACTAAAACTCCTTGTTCAATTCTTTGCAGATCTCTTCATCCGTCTCAGTGATGCTTCCATCCGCTCTCTTTAGCCTTAAAACCTGTTCTTTTACCTTCAGTTTTCCTCTGATAAAGCTGTGGAAAAGCTTGGGATTTTCTTTAGCCTTCCTGGTGATGTCCCTCTCATAGTCTCTCTCTGCCTCTCTCCTTTTACTTAGGTAGTCATTTCTTGCTCTTTTGTAGGTTTGCCAGGCATTTATGTTTTTTCTCCTCCTATACCTTTTCCAGCATTTGTCTCTCCACTCCTTAGCTCTTTTACACCCATTATCGAACCATTTCTCTCTGGCATGAATTACACCTACTTTGGTGACAGGTATGCAGCAATCTACTATCTTCCCATATTTCTCACAAAAGATGTCATACATTTCTTGTACAGATTTGTTGTAAAATAAGGTTCTACAGTCAATAACTGCAAAAAGCTCATTCATTTTGATGTAATCTCCTTTCGGATAGTTCCTCCTCATGTTCTCAGTGCCTCTACTCTCCGGAAGAATATCTTCAATGATATACTCCATCAACAACACACAGTGGTCACTCTTTCCAATTGGTGGTTCATACTCAATATTTTCAATATCCAACACATTATCTGTGAACACTAGATCAAGTAGTGATGGCTCATCCCCACCCCTGGCCCTTGTTGGTTCCATTACATGTTGGTGTAGGAATTTCCCTTGTACGCAATCTAGGAATCTTGCCCTGAATGAGTCCTCACCACTGTGTGGGTCAAGATTTATCCAATCTATCTCTTTATGATTAAAGTCTCCCATAATCAAAATCCTACATTTTTTTTTCCCGTGCCATGTTAACAACTGAGTTTATGACTTCAATAGTACCTACATTTCTCTCTGGCATGAATTACACCTACTTTGGTGACAGGTATGCAGCAATCTACTATCTTCCCATATTTCTCACAAAAGATGTCATACATTTCTTGTACAGATTTGTTGTAAAATAAGGTTCTACAGTCAATAACTGCAAAAAGCTCATTCATTTTGATGTAATCTCCTTTCGGATAGTTCCTCCTCATGTCCTCAGTGCCTCTACTCTCCGGAAGAATATCTTCAATGATATACTCCATCAACAACACACAGTGGTCACTCTTTCCAATTGGTGGTTCATACTCAATATTTTCAATATCCAACACATTATCTGTGAACACTAGATCAAGTAGTGATGGCTCATCCCCACCCCTGGCCCTTGTTGGTTCCATTACATGTTGGTGTAGGAATTTCCCTTGTACGCAATCTAGGAATCTTGCCCCGAATGAGTCCTCACCACTGTGTGGGTCAAGATTTATCCAATCTATCTCTTTATGATTAAAGTCTCCCATAATCAAAATCCTACATTTTTTTTCCCGTGCCATGTTAACAACTGAGTTTATGACTTCAATAGTACCTATATGACTTTCCTTATAAACTTCAAGCCTATTTTGGTTCCTTGGTGGGTTGTATACAACAGTTATTATAATGCTCTCTGACCCAGTATTTATGCGAGCAACAAGAAATTCCTTGAACTCATTTTCTATAGCCAAGTTTATTTCTTCAACTTGAATCCTTTCACTTATGAGCAGTGCTATCCCTCCACCAGTCCTCTCAGATCTTTCAACCCTTAGTATTCTGAAGCCCTTAGGAAAAACTGTGACACTGTTTATGTCCTCACTCAACTTAGTCACTGTAATTGCTACTATATCTGCCTTACTGTTGTGAATCCTATCTTTTAATTGTGTGTCTGTGTACAGATGCTCATGTATTAACTATTTCGGGTGTGCTGACTACACACGCACATATTTATTTATTTATTTATATATTTATTTTCATATGTGTTTATTTATTTACTTGCAGATATGGAAAGGGTCCCCAAACCTAAGAAAGCGACTGCACCTGTATCATCTAATGCTCGGAGAGCAAGCACGGATTCCGAGCGTTCCCTGACACCCTCTCTGATACAGGTATGGTACTTGCTCCGGTACACACAGATAAATATATATATATATATATATATATATATATATATATATATATATATATATATATATATATATATATATATATATATATATAGACAGAGAAGAAGATAGATACCTAAATGGCTACATATATAGTTTAAATAAATAGGTAAATAAGTCGATAGATAGACTGATAGATAGATAGACAAATATATCGAAATACAGGCGAAGAGGAAGACAGATACTTTAATGGTTACACATGTGGATTAAAGGGACAGGTAATTAAATCGATAGATAGACTAAGAGATATATAGAGACAGATTGATAGATAGATATATAGATTGATGAATGGATGGATGGATAGATATATAGAGAGACAGAGAGATAACGCGATATATAGATGGCTGCATGGCTGGATGGAGAGATAGATTATATAAATAAATTGATAGATAAATAGAGAGACGAACAGATAAATAGACTGACAGAGAGATGGGTAGATATATAGGGTTGAATCTAAGGCAGTCAGACTCATTAGTCATCCTTCTCTTACTTCTAATCTGGATTCTCTCTCTCTTTGCCATAAGGTATATTCCCTTTCGCTTTTCTATCGCTACTACCTCCATCGCTGCTCTGATGAGTTGGCGAGTTGCATCCCTCCCCCACTGCCGAGGCCGCGTAACACTCGCCAAGCGGTCTCTTCTCACAGGTATTGTGTGGAGATTTATAGCTCGCGGACTGGTCGGTGCAGCGACTGCTTCTTCCCATCAACCTCCATACTCTGAAACTCTCTTCCTCCTTCTATCTTTCCTAATTCTTATGACCTCTCATCCTTCAAAAAGCAGATCTATCGTCATCTCAGGGCCTAGTCCTCCATATCTCTGGGTCCTCTGTACTTTGACTGGTTTTTCTGTCTGTCATTTTCCTTTGTGTGACATTACCTCATCTTTGCCTTGTCCTTGACCATTTTCTGTTCCTTTGTCTTGGTATTTTCTCATTCCCGGGCCTTTATTGATGAGGGCAGTTTTTGCCTGTCCCAGTGTTACACTCATAAAAAAAAAAAATCCTGCAGCTATCATCTTTCCTCCACACACTCAGAATGGCTGTTCCTAATGGTGACCATTTGATTTTTCCATACACCACTAAAGGCTCACAGCTCTCCTTGGTAACCTGTTGCAGCTTGAAATCTTGTGTAGCCTTCTTGTACACTTCTAGTGGTAGCACATTCACTGTAGCTCCACTGTCTATATGGAATCTGACGAACTTGCCTGATTCAAGCATGGCAGTACCATTTGCTCATCTCTGAGTGTGTTGACTGTGAGGGTGAAGACATTCATTATCAGAGTACTCTTCCCCTAGGATGCTATGCACCTTTGCCTTGCACACTGGTGCGTCATGGTCTTCCTTCCACATTTTTTGCAAATGTGTCCATACGCCGGACACTTCCTTGTTTCATGCTTTCCATCGCAGTACTTGCATCTCATGCTTTTCTCATGACCTCCCTGGTCTCTGTCCTCTCGAGTTCGTTTCTGCTTAGATGGATTTCTGACTTTCTGTGACTGTCACTTTGCCTTGACGAAGTTTACTTCTTTACTCTCGCAAATCAGCTTCAAACTTGACTTTGTCACGTCATTTGCTCTGCATATCTGGAGCATTCTTTCCAGCGTCAGCTCAGGCTCTCGTAGGAAATGTGTCCTCACTTTGATATTACGTATTCCAAACACCACCCTGTCCTGTAGAATTTCGTCTGGAGTTATATCTTCAAATCCACATCTTGATGCCAAGTGCCTCAACTCAGTCAAATACTGTTCGAACGACTCTCCTTTCTGCTACCTAGAATTGAATTTATACCTCTCCACTGCCGTATTGGCCAGTGGTTTCACATAGTCACTGAACGTCTTTAGCACTGGCTCGAGTCTGAGGCTTTCTCCATCTGCGAAGTTAACTGTATTATACACTTCAGGTTTCTGGTTCTATGACCGTGAGCAGATTTGCCACTTGCACTGCTTCAGGCTTTGTGCCAATTCCAGTTGCAAGTCTGAGTGAATTCCAGGCCTTTACCCATTCAGACCAATCTTCTGCTTCAGTGCTTCTGTGGATATCAAATACCCCTGGTGACGGTAACCCAGTGCAGCCATTTCTTTCTTGACTTGTCTCGTGTGCAACTCTTAAATCTCTCGAGCGTTCCTCTTCTATATTCGGAACCTCTGCTTCAGCGTCTTCCCTCACAGACACTAGCTTGAGACACCTTTGTACACTTCTTTGGGAATGTTTTAAACCACTACTGCTGCCACCATGTAACGAGAGCTGTGATATGTGTCTGCCTTATGAGTTTTTCAGATATAAGACACAAATAAGTTTTTTGTTTATTTCGTGATTCAAATTCAGAACACTTGCTCATCAGTCCAGTGCTTTAACTACTGTGTTGTCCAGGCAGTACAACTAGTGCCTATATGAGTTTCTCGTTATTAAAACTAACCATCACTAAATCTTTAAATTGTCAAAACAATCCACTATTAAATAATTAACTATAACTTTAAATTATCAAGCAAACAACTATTAATTACTTAACTATAACACTGTGTATGAATAATAACTTTAAAACAATTAAGCTTGAGTTAAACAAGTTATATACATTATCACTCAATTATTGCTCATTGTCATTATTTACATCTAATCACACAACCCCTTCCAATAAACATGCTTTGTTCAATTATCACATCGCTACTAAGGGAATCCCGGAGAGAGAGAGAGAGAGAGAGAGAGAGAGAGAGAGAGAGAGAGAGAGAGAGAGAGAGAGAGAGAGAGAGAGAGGAGAGAGAGAGAGAGAGAGAGAGAGAGAGAGAGAGAGAGAGAATTTTCTTTTATACTTATTGATATCATTTTACACCACTGTCTTACA
Organism: Halocaridina rubra; assembly: GCA_037179515.1. Classification (NCBI taxonomy): domain Eukaryota; kingdom Metazoa; phylum Arthropoda; class Malacostraca; order Decapoda; family Atyidae; genus Halocaridina; species Halocaridina rubra. The sequence goes on along the minus strand of JAXCGZ010005753.1, from coordinate 71,260 downwards.
GGTGTGCGTACAGGTGGGGACCAAACAGGACATGTATGTATCACGAATGGACAAAGAAAATGCTGATGAAGAAGCAGAAATGCCTCGGTTCCGGACAAGTACATCACAGTCTTGTCCAAACCTTTCATTTAAACATGCTAGAAACTGTTCTCGTGTAAGTAATTTACCATAATTTATTATTTTATTGTGATAATTATCCCGTAAAGTATCATAGAGTTAGAATACTCGACTCAGGAGTTGACAGATCCACGATCGAACCAACCGTGGTGGCTTTAGGAATGGCATCCAACCTTAATTCCCCAGTTCCAGTCTGCCTGTGTCTACCCCCATAATGGGTATTGATATTAGCATGTAAAACGTATGAAAAAGAACAAATGATATCCCGTAAAGGAAGTTGATTGGTCAAAACTAAATTAAAAATGGGAGGCGTTAGGGCTTCACCATACCCTACACATCAACATCTCTCCCATCAGATGTTTCATGGCAAGAAATGCAACATTTCAGATATGGTGGGATTGCCAACCATATACTTCCCATTTTATTTTAGTCTGTATTATTTTTTACCATATTTTGTGTCAGAATTATTCCCCATTTAGATGGGGGTGAACACAATATAGGTTGAAGCTGTGGGAATAAGGCTGGATGTCCTACTTAATGCCCCCACTTCGGGATCAAGCTGTGTTGGTGAGTCTCGCCACTTTTCGACTCGTGTGCTGTACCACTTTGATACTGCACCCCCGCTGTCAGTGATCTGGTTTTACGTCACAGACTCCCTTTACAAGTAAGGGCTAGGATGGTGCCTCCTTTCAAAGGATGCTTAATGCAATGTAACCGATACCCCGAATGAATGCCCTTTCAAACCTTAGACCGTGGTTGGTCTTGAACCGACAACGTGATATATCAATGTCGTGCACGCTACCATCCAGCCACGGCGGGCACACAGCCCCCTCTGTAATTTTGTTTTATAAATTCTCATTAGAAATAAAAGTGACAGGGAACCACTTGCCTTGAGGTGCTAGGAAGGGAATCCGGCTCTAATTCCCCAGCCCCAAACTGTTCTTGTCCACCCCCATATTAGGTACTAGTAGTGACACATTATAAATAAAGAAGACTCTTATAATCCAAGTATCAAACAAGAAAGACACGTATAAGTATCAGATTCGTTCCTCAAGTAAAAAAGAAAAAAAAAAGACAATTATTTATACCTCACTCTCAGTGAAGGAAGATATTTAAAATCCACAAATTATATCAATAATACTAATATATATATATATATATATATAATATATATATATATATATATATATATATATATATAATATATATATATATATATATATATATATATATGAATAATTTTTGCCCGACCGGAACTTGAACCTAGGACTTATAATTACTAAGCCAAGGCGCTATCAACTACACCGCAGTATATTAAAAGGAAACAGACCTTATAGCTTACATCTGCTATAGTAGGAATGAACACATTCTATCTGAATGCCACTATCTTCATATTTCAGTTTCCCCAACCTCGCAAGTGAGGTTGGGGAAACTGTAATATGAACATAGTGGCAATTAAGTACTAGGTTGGTTCATGGCAACAGTCGCCCGTTGCGATACTACAGCTGAGGGTTTTTGAACTTAAATAGGTCTGTCCATGACAGTTCGATGTTAAGTCTTCCTTTAGTTATGGTTCTTTTCCATGCCAATAGCTACGCTGAATATTCTTGGATATTCATTACACATCTTTTATTATCCCTTCACATCTGACAAGTCATTGCATTCTCCATCTCTGTTTCTCTTACTTTATGTATTCTTCGTGCCCAGGCCCGATGAGGGCTGTTCTATTTTATTATTTTGAAGCCCCGTCCTGGTGTCACAATCATAAAAAAAAAGTCAAATAGAATGCATTCATTCCTACTATAGCAGATATAAGCTATAAGGTCTGTTTCCTTTTAATCTTCTGTGGTGTAGTTTGTAGCGCCTTGGCTTAGTAATTATAAGTCCTAGGTTCAAGTCCTGGTCGGGGTAAAAATGATTCATGTTTTCACACACACACACCACACACACACAAGAAAGCTTGGAGTAGTTTGTGGTCCTGAGGATATTGTAAACATTCACCAACTAGGCAAATATTCGAGGGAAGGAAAGCCGAGACCAACAAAAGTAACCTTTGAGAGAGGGGAAATATGTAGGGATATATTGTTGAGAAAAAAAGTCTAAAAGACCTTCAAGAATTCAAAGAAGTGTTCATTAGACGATACAGAACACAGGAAGAGATGGGAAAGATCAAAAACTTGTAGCAAGAGGCAAGAAAGTTAAATGAGGAAAGAAATGAAGAAGAGAAGAAAAATTTTCATTTCAGAGTTCTTCCAGACAAAGGGGAGATAAAGAAGATAATGACAAGATCAGGGGATGGGGCCTCATTAAGATTGTTATACACAAATGCTGATGGATTAGCTGGTAAGGCAGTAGAATTAAAAGATAGGATTCACAACAGTAAGGCAGATATAGTAGTAATTACAGAGACTAAATTGAGTAAGGACATAAACAGTGTCACAGTTTTTCCTAAGGGCTTCAGAATATTAAGGGTTGAAAGATCTGAGAGGACTGGTGGAGGGATAGCACTGCTCATAAGTGAAAGGATTCAAGTTGAAGAAATAAACTTGGCTATAGAAAGTGAGTTCAAGGAATTTCTCGTTGCTTGCATAAATACTGGGTCAGAGAGCATTATAATAACTGTTGTATATAACCCACCAAGGAACCAGAATAGCCTAGAAGTTTATGAGGAAAGCCATATAGGTACTATTGAAGTCATAAACTCAGTTGTTAACATGGCACGGGAGAGAAAATGTAGGATTTTGATTATGGGAGATTTTAATCATAAAGAGATAGATTGGATAAATCTTGACCCACACAGTTGTGAGGACTCATTTGGGGCAAGATTCCTAGATTGCATACAAGGGAATTTCCTACACCAACATGTAATGGAACCAACGAGAGCCAGGGGTGGGGATGAGCCATCACTACTTGATCTAGTATTCACAGATAATGTGTTGGATATTGAAAATATTGAGTATGAACCACCAATTGGAAAGAGTGACCACTGTGTGTTGTTGATGGAGTATATCATTGAAGATATTCTGCCTGAGAGTAGAGGCACTGAGGACATGAGGAGGAACTATCCGAAAGGAGATTACATCAAAATGAATGAGCTTTTTGCAGTTATTGACTGGAGAACCTTATTTTACAACAAATCTGCACAAGAAATGTATGACATCTTTTGTGAGAAATATGGGAAGATAGTAGATTGCTGCATACTTGTCACCAAAGTAGGTGTAATTCATACCAGAGAGAAATGGTTCGATTATGAGTGTAAAAGAGCTAAGGAGTGGAGACAAATGCTGGAAAAGGCTTAGGAGGAGAAAAAAACATAAATGCCTGACAAACCTACAAACAAGCAAGAAATGACTACCTAAGTAAAAGAAGAGAGGCAGAGAGAAACTATGAGAGGGACATCACCAGGAAGGCTAAAGAAAATCCCAAGCTTTTCCACAGCTTTATCAGAGGAAAACTGAAGGTAAAAGAACAGGTTTTAAGGCTAAAGAGAGCGGATGGAAGCATCACTGAGACAGATGAAGAGATGTGCAAAGAATTGAACAAGGAATTTCAGCCAGCATTTACAGTAGAAAATACCCCACCCCCTCATATAGCAGAGATTGAAGCTCAAGGGCCGGTATTAGAGAACATCAACCTTAGAGCCACAGAGGTATGCAAAGCGCTGATGGAGTTAGATGCTCATAAAGCTACAGGTCCTGATGACATATCCCCTCATGTACTTAAAAAATGTGCAAACTCAATATCAGTGGCACTAAGTATCATATTTAAAAAGTCACTGGAGTCAGGGGAGATTCCAAGATGCTGGAAACAAGCAAACGTGATACTTATCTTCAAAAAGGGAAGGAGGGATGCGGCTCTGAACTATAGACCAGTTTCCTAGAACAGCATAGTTTGCAAAGTTATGTAGAAACTACTAAGGAAACATATCTCTCTTCACTTGGAATCCTTCAACTTTATGTCAGTGAGGCAACATTGCTTCAGAGAAGGTATATCAACAGTAACAAACTTATTAGAATTTTATGATGAGGTAAGCTGAATCTTACAGGAAAGAGAGGGCTGGGCAGATTGCATATTCCTAGACTTCCAGAAAGCATTTTACACTGTTCCACATGGGAGACTTATTAGGAAGCTGCAAGCAATGGCTAGAATAGGTGGAAATGTTTTGGAATGGATAAAAACTTACTTAGAAGGAAGGGAACAGAGGGTTAGAGTAAGACACTCAGTGTCTGAATGGAGAAGAGTTAGTAGTGGAGTTCCACAGGGCTCAGTTTTAGGGCCACTTTTGTTCCTTGTATTTGTAAATAACCTACTTGAGTGGGTAAATTCATTCATGAATATGTTTGCGGATGATGCAAAGATTGTGAAGAAAGTAAAAAACGAGAACAATGGTAGAGAACTTCAGGAAGATCTAAATAGTCTGCATGAGTGGTCAGAAAAGTGGCTTATGAAATTCAATACTTCAAAATGTAAGGTAATGAGAATGGGTACTAGTGCAAGAAGGCCCAAGCTTGACTACTCGGTGGCTGGAGTACAACTTCAAGAGACAGAAAATGAGAGAGATCTAGGAGTAAACATACTGGTAGATTTGTCTTCAGAAATACATATAAATGGCATAGTAAGGGCAGCATATGCATTCTTATCAAATGTAAGGGTAGCCTTCAGGCACATGGACAAGGAAATGTTCAGAAATATTTATGTAGCCTATGTGAGGCCAAAACTGGAATATGCAGCCCCCTTTTGGAATCCAAACTTGAACAAGCACATAGCTAAGCTTGAAAAAGTTCAAAGACATGCCACGAAACTGGTGCCAGAAATACGCAATCTCAGTTATGATGAGAGGCTGAGGGAATTAGACTTACCATCACTCGAAGCTAGAAGAGTGAGGGGGGATATGGTGACAGTCTTTAAATTCCTTCATGGTTATGATAGAGTGGATAGGGATCGATATATTGATATGGCTGGCTCTAGAACTAGAGGTCATAGTTTGAAGCTTCGTAAGAAAACTTCTTTGCAGGATGTAAGGAAATACTTTTTCAGTGTAAGAGTAGTTGATAATTGGAATTGGCTAAGCGAGGAGGTAGTTAATGCTATCTCAATCCATAGTTTTAAGGACAGGTATGATAAGTATCACTAAGTATAAAATGGAAGCGATCAGGAAACGGGAAGATACGAGCTTTGGGCTCTTTCCCGTAAACACAATTAGGTAATCAAAATTAGGTAAACACACACACACACACACACACACACACACACACACACACACACACACATCTATCTATATATATATATATATATATATATATATATATATATATATATATATATATATATATATATATATATATATATACTTTCTCTATTAAGGAGACCTGTATAATCAGTAAATCTTTCAAAAATTTAAGAAAAAGATAGTTATATACTGCATACCTGATTGTCGGTTGAGTAATGTATAATCTACAGTTTTTTTTATTATTTTTATTTTCAGAATACAGTAAGACCTTCAGTAGCGCAAACTCTTTATTCCTATAGATCACCGTCTCTCTCGGCTGGGTCTTCCAGCCCGCTTCGATGGTCAACAAATTTTAAGTAAGTTTTTTTTAGTTAACTTTATATTGCCTGTAAATAATTTCTGCTTGTACAACTAAATATACCTTATTCATTATAAATGGTAACATAAATCCCGCCTCCTATATATGGGAAAGCGAGTCATTGGTTGTCACTGGAAAGGGGTGTTGACAAGCATAACTGTCAGCCAGTTATATGGGAGTTGTTTAGATTCTGGCAAAGCATATTTTACCCATTGCATATGAATGATCTTATTCCTGAATAAACTGTAGTGTGTACCATGTTAGCTATGGTAAGATATATACAGAGTATAAAAACAAATAGAAAAAAAAACATAACTCTTAATGTTAAGAACACAAGAGAATTAAAGTGTAGGTTAAAAAGGAATCGCTGTCACATTATTTTATGCTTTTTTAGATAATTGTAAAGGCTATTCAGTATTTTGGATCTTGTAAAGCAAAATAGCCCATTCATGCTTTAAGGTCATAAATATTTAGAAGACAAATCACTGAATCTAACCAATCCAACCTAACCCAGTCTAGCCCAACCAACCCAGCCAAACTAATTTATCATAACAATTTACTGGGATATTTAACTTTACATGGGGTTCTGGGCTAGCTCATATTTACAAAATCCCATGTTTTGACACTTTTAAACCTCCAGCTCACAGGAAGAGCACCATAGTCCTTTAGGCCAAGAATATGCCCCTCGAAGGTCTTCGGATTCCTCCGTCCTCTCGGGTAGGGGCATTTACTTGGTGAGCACTTGCGAAGGACTCCGAAACTCACCCGTACCCGAGTTACCTTTGGAGAATTTGATATCCAGAAGAGATTCGCGCAAAATGCAAGATCTTGGAATCATAGTCAATGCTAAATCTGGAACGCAGTTAAAGGTGAGATTTATTTTCACTCTTTTTTTGGTCAAGTTTTTTTACTTAATACTAATTCTTTTCTTAATTCTTTTTTCATTTTTTCTGATTCTTTTTCTGTATAAAGTTATACGTTGTGTCCTCTAGAAGATGATGGTTCTTACAGGGTTCTACAAAGTGGCTTAATTCTTAATTCTGTAAGTGCTGGTTTCTCATTATTATTATTTTTATTATTATTATTATTATTATTATTATTATTATTATTATTATTATTATTATTATTATTATTAACAAACACGTAGTAGTAGGATGAGGTCTCACTGAATAGTAGAAAATGGAAATCATCTAGAACTTGAAACTGTTTTTCATAATGTTAGAAATTGAAATGTAGGTAAAAATCAATAAGTAAACGTAATAGTAGTAGTGGTGGTAGTAGTAGTAGTAGTAGGAGTAGGAGTAGTAGTAGTATTCTTATTTGCATATAGTATTATGTCATTTAGGTAAATTAAGGTTACCATAGCTCTTTCTTCTATATTTTCGACAGGTTCCAAGTCCATCTACATTCACCACCTCCCCTACAATGACTCCCCTGAGTCCTGTCAATCCAAAAGTTGTGTTTTCCATTGGCACACCATCAGAGCAACAGCAAGAGTCGAAAAACAGCTCAGTGAAGACCTGTCCCAGTCTCCCTCAACAGAGTTTGCAGACAAAAGAGGAAAGAGCTTTCATCACTCGGGGATCAGAAAAGCCTTCGCGCTGATGACCGTAGATGCCACGATATTCCTCCAGTAGATGAAAAGAGAGGTCTTCAAATGAATGAGAATGGAACTTACACTCTTTATCGCACTGATGACCACAGATGTTCTAATGTAATTTATAACGCTAATGCAGAACACATAAATTACTCTGCCAGGGAAACTACCAAGAAATGCAACAATCAAGAGAGAAGGTGTGATGGAATTTTAATGAAACAGAATTCTGAAAATAACATAAAACATAAGCAAAAACTACCTACCATGTCAAGAAAAAGGTATACGCGGTATGTTATCATCATCATTGTTATTATTATTATTATTGTTATTATTATTTTATGACCTTTAACCAGTTAAGTCGCAAATTGTGTGGCCAAGCAAACAATTAACTTTTCTTCTTCTTGTGTTATTATTATTATTATTATTATTTTTATTATTGTTATTATTATGAACCTATAAATATCTAAGACACAAAATTATATGAGATGAAGAAAAACTCCTGGTCAGGCATTCAGTTAATTAAATAACCCTTCATGGTCAAGGTCTCTGTCAAAAAGTCGAACGGTCATAAGTCGCATAGATCAAAAGTCGACGAATGTCTATCTATCTATCAGTCTATCTGATTTTCTGTCTATGTATCTGTCCTTTTATATACAGGTATATACTAGTTATGAACTTAATCCATTCCTAAACCCCGTCTGTGAGTCGGAAAGTTCGAAACTCAAAACAAGTTTGCTCATTGAAATGCATGTAAAACATATTAATCTATTCTCCAGCCACAGATATATACCTTTTTAATTTTTTTTATGGGTATAAACATGTGTAAATACACCTGTAATAGGAAATTACATTAATAATAGAAATATTCTCTATTCTACTAAAGCAAAACTTAGTACAGTTCTGTATTTGTAGTCACCGTGGCAAAGCGGTAGCATCCGCGACTCTGAGGCGGCAGGTTGAGGGTTTGCGCCCTGCCACGGTCTGAGGTTAGCAAGGGCATGCACTCAGGATAACGATTACATTTGCCAAAACAAGTTCTTCGCAAGAAGACAATTGTCCTAGCCCCTGGTAGAAAAGGGAGTCCATGACGTAAATCGGCATGGTACAGTTCTGTATTTATCTTTGTGGTTTATTGTTGTTGGCACCTGTGGATGGTGGTTGGGGAGGAGGATGAGGACTACTCCTTCAAAGGAGAGTCCCCTTCCATAAATACGTCAGGCAACTGTTCAGGTACAGGCTGTATTTCTGGTGTTTTCTTTCTATGTTTTCTCTTGGAAGGTGGTTTTCTGGCTTTGCTGATAAATTTTTCTAAAATGAGACATTGTATTGTCATTTAATATGTCCACTGCTCTGTTGCTCACAGTTTAGTCAGGGTAATGATTCTCAATGAAAGCCTGCACATCACTCCACTTACTGAAAATTTCTTTTCTTTAAACTTTTCACTGGAAACCTTTATCCTCTCATCCCCTTCCTCCGTTGATTGCTCCTCTTGGATAGTCTTCGCCTGTTCACGTTGCAACTCGATCAATTCTTCAGTGGTGAGTTCTTGTTTTTGGTCCCCCACCCACTCCTCCACATCCTCCTCATTGACCTCCAAGCCAAAACTTTTGCCCGTGGCCACAATCTCGTTCACTATGTTAATAGCTATCTCCTGCTTGAAACCCTTGAAGTCTTTATCAGCCACACAACCTGGCCAAAGTTTCCTTCAGGCATAGTTCAATGTGCGTTAAGAGACCTCCTTCCATGCCTTTTCAGTAAGGCCAATGCAGTGGAGCATATTGAATTGGTCTTTCCAGAATTCATGAAGAGTCAAATCCGTTTCGTTGGTGACCTGGAATGACTTCCTGGTCCATGAGCTCGAGGAGAGGAGTGATGTTGGGAGGCAGAAATTTTACTTTTATGAAGTTGTATTCTATGGCAAGGTCTTCTTCCAAACCTGGAGGATGGGCAAAAGCATTTTCCATTAATGGGCAAACCTTTTTCCTCAAGATTTTTCTTCACAGCTGGCGCAAAAACTTCTGTCAACTATTCTATGAAGAGGATACGCATTACCCATACCATTATATTCTACCTTCACATTACCAGATCTAGCATTCAACACATTGTTGTGCTTAAAAACATGCAGATTTTCAGAGTGGTAGACTAAAAGAGGCTTAATCTTGCTGTCTCCACTTGCATTATCACATAATAAAAGTGTAAGCCTGTCCATCATTGGCTTGTGGCCAGGCAGTGCCTTCTTCTCTTGGGTTTAATAGGTCCTTTTTACACATTTTCTACCAAACCAATTCTGTTTCATCACAGTTCATAACTTGCTGCGAGACGTAACCTTTACTTTCGACAAATTCAGCGAATTCTAGCACATAGGGCTCTACTGCCTTTTTGGTTGAATTAACCGTCTCTCCATGCCTAACAATGTAAATTCCAGTTCGTCAATGAAATTTTTCAAACCAGCCTCTACTTGCTTTAAATTCGTCAATTTTAATGCCACAAGCACTTGGAGTGTTCACTACTAATTCATGGTGTATTTGTAGAGCCTTCATGCATATTATAGCTTCTCTAACATTATCTCCAGCAAGTTCTTTTTCATTTATCCAAACTAACAATTATTTTTCTGCCTCTTTTATGATCTGAGACCTATGCTTCATTAAAATAGTAACTCCTTTAGGCACGTCAGCCGCCTTTAAAACCTCTTTTTTCTTTAAGATAGTACAAATGGTCAATTTCACCATGTTATACTGCGTGGCGAGATCAGAAACACAAATACCGTTTTCATGTTTACCAATTATTTCTTTCTTTGTTTCCACTGTAACACATTGAGGCTTTTTAACGCCACTATCACTAACACACTTAACTCTCTTAGGACCCATAAATAGGGCTAGCTTAAAGTAAAATGCAAAAACAATGGAAATCTACAATGAGAGAACAACGAACGAAGTTCACAGTGCGGGCACCAATGCAGAACTGAGAGCAAACACGCAGTCACCTGGGCGGATGTGTTTTTGTATGCTTGTTCGTACCTCGAGGGTTGTTCCTGGGTGGATGCAAAATTTTTTCGTAAATTGTGATTGTAGATCGATTTGTTTGTGGTTGGGGGCATTTATAGGTGAAGGTTCCACTATATATATATATATATATATATATATATATATATATATATATATATAGATATATATATATATATATATATATATATATATATATATATATATATATATATATATATATATATATATATATATATATATATATATATATATGAATCATGGCCCGAATGAGATTGGGAATTGAATTAAATGCTAAAATGAAGCCACGAGTGAGGTTGGGGAATCTGTAATATGAACATAGTGGCATTCAGATAGAATGCGTTCATTCCTAAGTATAGCAGATATAAGCTATAAGGTTGGATTCCTTTTAACCTTCTGTGGTGTAGTGGTAGCGCCTTGACTTAGTAATCATAAGTCCTAGGTTCGAGTCCCGGTCGGGGTAAAAAAATGATTCATGTTCTCACATATGTAATGTGCTTATTTGGTTATATATATATATATATATATATATATATATATATATATATATATATATATATATATATATATATATATATATATATATATATATATATATATATATATATATATATATATATATATATATATATATATATATATATATACACATACTGGTGACCCCCAACCCACGAACAAAATTTTGAACAAAATTTGACCCCAACCCACGAATAAATTCTAACCCACGAACAAAAATGTGTTGGCCAAGCCACCATGTGTCCCATTTGGCCACCACGTGGGTTCCACTAGGCTGCTCTTGGCCACTCTCAGTTCTGCATTGGTGCCCGTGCTTAGTGGTCCGTTCTTGATTCTATAGTAAGTCTTGCTTATTTTCCAATGTTTTTCTTTTAACATAGCCCTTATTATGGCTCCTAAGAAAGTTAAAAGTGTTAGTGATTTTGGCATCAAACACCCCAGATGCATAACAGTGGAAATGAAAAAAGAAATAATCACAAAACATGAAAATGGGGTGTGTGTGTCCGATCTCGCCACGCAGTACAACATGCCGAAATCCACAATCTGTACTATTTTAAAGAACAAGGCGATCTTAAAGGCGGCTGGCGTGGCTAAGGGGGTTAATATATTAATGAAGAAAAGGTCACAGGTGATCGAAGAGGTAGAAAAATTATGTATTGTTGTGGATAAGTGAAAAACAATTGGTTGGCGATAGTATTAGTGAGATCATAATATGCACTAAGGCTTTGCAAATCCACCAAGATTTAGTAGCGAACTCTCTGATTTCTAGTGTTGCTAAACTGGAGGAATTTATAGTCAGTAGAAGCTAGTTTGAACATATTCGTAAACAAACTGGGATTTATAGTGTCATTAGAGACGAAGAGGCAGCTGGCTCCGACCAAAAAGCAGCGGATTCCCACGTAAAGGAATTCGCTAAATATATCGAAAGTGAAGCTTATATCCCACAACATGTGTTTAATTGTGATGAAACGGGACTCTTTTGGAAGAAAATGCCCAAAAGAACCTATATAACCAAAGAGGAGAAATCACTTCCTGGCCACAAACCAATGAAAGACAGGCTTACCTTTTTATTGTGCGCTGATGCTAGTGGGGACTGTAATATCAAGCCTCTTTTTGTTTACCACTCTGAAAATTCGCATTTTTAAACGCAATAACGTATTGAAGGCTAGCCTCCCAGTAATGTGGAGGTCAAATCCAAAGGCTTGGGTCATGCGGATTTTATCCCTAGAGGGGTTGATTGAAGTGTTTGCACCAGCAGTGAAGAAATATCTTGAGGAAAATGATTCGCCTCTTAAGTGTCTCCTCATAATGGATAATGCTCCTGCCCATCCTCCAGGTGTGGAAGATCTCGCTATACATTATGACTTCATTAAAGTCAAATTTCTGCCTCCCAACTCCACTCCTATCCTCCAGCCCATGGACCAGCAGGTAATTTCTAATTTTAAAAAGTTGCATACGAAGGGTCTTTTTGCCAGGTGTTTCCAGGTCACCAATGACATTGATATGACCATTCGTGATTTCTGGAAAGACCACTTTAATATCCTCCACTGCATTGGCCTCATTGAAAAAGTATGGAGGGAGGTCTCATATCGTACACTGACCTCCGCCTGGAGGAAACTTTGGCCAGGTTGTGTTACTGATAGAGACATTGAGGGCTTCAAGCAGGAGTTAGCTTTCAAAATTGTGAATGAAATTGTGGCCACAGGCAAAAGATTGGGCTATGAGGTCAATGAGGAGGATGTGGAGGAGTAGATTAGGACCACGAAGAAGAACTTACCACGTATGAATTAACTGAGTTGCAACGTGAACAGGTGAAGATTCTCCAAGAGGAGCAGTCACTGGAGGAAGGGGATGAAAGGGTAAAACTGTCCAGTGAAAAATTTAAACAAATTTTTAGTAAGTGGAATGATGTGCAGGCTTTATTGAGAATCATCACCCAGATAAAACTGTGGGCAATAGAATAGAGTAGTGAATATGGTAAATGACAAAGCGATGAATATTTTTAGAAAAGTTTACCAAAGAAGAAAAAGACAAATTTCTCTGGATCGTTTCCTTGACCCAGTATGCAGGGAAGCAGCTTCCAAAAGGGAAAAGAGAGAGAAAATGCCAGAAGCACAGCCTGTATCAGAAGAGTTTCCTAACGTTTATATGAAGGGAGATTCTCCTTCCAAAAATTAATCCCCCTCCTCCTCCTCCTCCACCACCATCCATGTATGCCAGCAACAATCATCCACAAAGGTAAATATAGCACTGTATTTCTATTATTGATTTTATTTTAATTAATTATTTATGCTATTTTCCTTTTACAGAGAATACTGCTTATAACCTGTATAATATTTATTGTTTTTCATGACTTAAACAATTTTAAAAGGAATATTTGTGGTGACCTGAAACGGATTAATTGGATTTACATGCTCTTCAATGGGAAAATCAAATCCAACCCACGAACTTTCCAACCCAAGCACACTTTTTTGGAACGGATTAAGTTCGTGAGTTGGGGTCACCACTTATATATATATATATATATATATATATATATATATATATATATATATATATATATATATATATATATATATATATATATATATATATATATATATATATATATATATATTATATATATATATATATATTACTACAGCTGAAGGTTTTTTGAACTTAAATAGGTCTGTCCAGGACAGTTCGATGTTAAGTCTTCCTTTAGTTACGGTCCTGTTTCTATGCCTACAGCTACACTGAATATTCTTGGATATTCATTACACATTTTTTATAATCCTTTCACATCTGACAGGTCATTACACTCTCCATCTCTGTTTCTCTTTACTTTATGTGTTCTTCGTGCCCAGGCCCGATAAAGTCTGTTTTATTTTATTATTTTTTGGCCCGGCCTGGTGTCACAATCCTACAAAAAAAATAAATACATATATATATATATATATATATATATATATATATATATATATATATATATATATATATATATATATATATATATATAATAAACTTTTTGCTGCTTTTATTTAACTTAATATTACTTATCAAGATATATATATATATATATATATATATATATATATATATATATATATATATATATATATATATATATATATATATATATATATATATATATATATATATTGTTTCGCACAGATCCCCCGACTTTCAGGACTCTACAAGTGATTTCCGAGCCCATACCCACGGGTCAGGAAAAAGCGAAAGACATCATGGGCCTGATACTCCCTTTTTACCAAGACAGTTAAGTGATAGCTACATTCTTACTACTCAGAGAACTTATCTATTTTCTGATGACGCTATTGGCCAGGTAAGTTGATATCATAAAAACATTTCTTTACTGCAACAAATACCTAGAATGTGAACAGCACTTTGAGATATTTATGAGATTATTAATGCACAATAACTAGCATTTTATGTAGTGATTATAACTGCTGAGATTGCAGTGTCTAGGAGATGACGGATGTAGCTACAGTTATTTCACGTTTTCGACTTGACCGAGCAACATTTTTCTTTGTCTGCATGGAACGAGGCAGGATTCGAGCTCTTATTCTATGGTATCACACACACTCAACCCTCTATGTCACTGAATTAGCAGTACTTGATATTGGTATTTATTAATCATGTGCACTGTGGTGGCGGGCACAGCATCAAAGAATAACCCCAACGTATTCCCTGCATGTTGTAAGATGCGACTAAAAGTGGACGGGGCGGGGGACTAGGAATCCCCCCCTTGTATTAACCTCCTGCGAGACGTCAGAGAAGAAGGGGAGTAGAGGGGAGAATAACTTCTCCCCAAACTCTAGCTTTGGGGTGATTACCTAATTGTGATTACCTAATTGTGTTTACAGGAAAGAGCCCAAAGCTCGTATCTTCCCGTCTCCTCATCGGTTCCATTTTGTACTTAGTGATACATGTCATACCTGTCCTTGAAACTATTGATTGAGATAGCATTAACTACCGCCTTACTTAGCGAATTCCATTTATCAACTACTCTTACACTGAAAAAGTAGTTCCTTACATCCTGCAAAGAAGTTTTCTTACGAAGCTTCTAGAGACATCCATATCAAAATATCGATCCCTATTCACTCTATCATAACCATGAAGGAATTTAAAGACTGTCACCATATCCCCCCTCAATCTTCTAGCTTCGAGTGATGGTAAGTCTAATTCCCTCAGCCTCTCATCATAACTGAGATTGCGTATTTCTGGCACCAGTTTCGTGGCATGTCTTTGAACTTTTTCAAGCTTAGCTATGTGCTTTTTCAAGTGCGGATTCCAAAAGGGGGCTGCATATTCGAGTTTTGGCCTCACATAGGTTACATAAATATTTCTGAACATTTCCTTGTCCATGTCCTTAAAGGTTACCCTTACATTTGACAAGAAGGCATATGCTGCCCTTACTATGCCATTTATATGTATTTCTGGAGACAAATCTGCAAGTATGTTAACTCCTAGATCTCTCTCATTTTCTGTCTCTTGAAGTTATACTCCTACCACCGAGTAGTCAAGCTTGGGCCTTCTTGCACTTGTACCCATTCTCATTACCTTTCATTTTGAAGTAATGAATTTCATTAGCCACTTTTCTGACCACTCATGCATACTATTTAGATCTTCCTGAAGCTCTCTACCATTGCTCTCGTTTCCTACTTTCTTCACAATCTTTGCATCATCTGCATACATATTCATGAATGAATTTACAGACTCTGGTAGGTCATTTACATATACAAGGAACAAAAGTGGCCCTAAAACTAAACCCTGTGGAGCTCCACTACTAACTCTTCTCCATTCAGACACTGAGTATCTTACTCTAACCCTCTGTTCCCTTCCTTCTAAGTAAGTTTTTGTCCATTCCAAGACATTTCCACCTACTCTAGCCATTGCTTGCAGCTTCCTAATAAGTCTCCCATGTGGAACAGTGTCAAACACTTTCTGGAAGTCTAGGAATATGCAATCTGCCCAGCCCTCTCTTTCCTGTAAGATTCGGCTTACCTCATCATAAAATTCTAATAAGTTTGTTACTGTTGATCTACCTTCTCTGAAGCCATGTTGCCTCACTGACAAAATGTTGAAGGATTCCAAGTGAAGAGAGATATGTTTCCTTAGTAGTTTCTCCTTAACTTTGCAAACTATGCTGGTCAAGGAAACTGGCCTATAGTTCAGAGCCATATCACTCCTTCCCTTTTTGAAGATAGGTATCACGTTTGCTTGTTTCCAGCATCTTGGAATCTCCCCTGACTCCAGTGACTCCTTAAATATGATACTTAGTGCCACTGATAATGAGTTTGCGCATTTTTTAAGTACATGAGGGGATATGTCATCAGGACCTGTAGCTTTATGAACATCTAACTCCATCAGCGCTTTGCATACCTCTGTGGCTGTAAGGTTGATGTTCTCTAATACCGGCCCTTGAGATTCTATCTCTGCAGTCTGAGGGGGTGGGGTATTTTCTACTGTAAATGCTGACTGAAACTCCTTGTTCAATTCTTTGCGCATCTCTTCATCCGTCTCAGTGATGCTTCCATCCTATCTCTTAAGCCTTAAAACCTGTTCTTTTACCTTCAGTTTTCCTCTGATAAAGCTGTGGAAAAGCTTGGGATTTTCTTTAGCCTTCCTGGTGATGTCCCTCTCATAGTCTCTCTCTGCCTCTCTTCTTTTTCTTAGGTAGTCATTTCTTGCTCTTTTGTAGGTTTGCCAGGCATTTATGTTTTTTCTCCTCCTATACCTTTTCCAGCATTTGTCTCTCCACTCCTCAGCTCTTTTACACTCATTATCGAACCATTTCTCTCTGGCATGAATTACACCTACTTTGGTGAAAGGTATGCAGCAATCTACTATCTTCCCATATTTCTCACAAAAGATGTCATGTCATTTCTTGTACAGATTTGTTGTAAAATAAGGTTCTCCATTCAATAACTGCAAAAAGCTCATTCATTTTGATGCAATCTCCTTTCGGATAGTTCCTCCTCATGTCCTCAGTGCCTCTACTCTCAGGAAGAATATCTTCAATGATATACTCCATCAACAACACGCAGTGGTCACGCTTTACCAATTGGTGGATCATACTCAATTTTTTCAATATCCAACACATTATCTGTGAATGCTAGATCAAGTAGTGATGGCTCATCCCCACCCCTGGCCCTCGGTTCCATTACATGTTGGTGTAGGAAATTCCCTTGTACGCAATCTAGGAATCTTGCCCCGAATGAGTTCTCACCACTGTGTGGGTCAAGATTTATCCAATCTATCTCTTTATGATTAAAATCTCCCATAATCAAAATCCTACATATTCTCTCCCGTGCCAAGTTAACAACTGAGTTTATGACTTCAATAGTACTTATATGACTTTCCTCATAAACTTCTAGCCTATTCTGGTTCCTTGGTGGGTTATATACAAAAGTTATTACAATGCTCTCTGACCCAGTATTTATGCAAGCAACAAGAAATTCCTTGAACTCACTTTCTATAGCCAAGTTTATTTCTTCAACTTGAATCCTTTCACTTATGAGCAGTGCTATCCCTCCACCAGTCCTCTCAGATCTTTCAACCCTAAATATTTTGAAGCCCTTAGGAAAAACTGTGACACTGTTTATGTCCTCACTCAACTTAGTCTCTGTAATTGTTACTATATCTGCCCTACTGTTGTGAATCCAATCTTTTAATTCAACTGCCTTACCAGCTAATCCATCAGCATTTGTGTGATTACCTAATTGTGATTACCTAATTGTGTTTACGGGAAAGAGCCCAAAGCTCGTATCTTCCCATCTCCTGATCGGTTCCATTTTAGACTTAGTGATACTTATCATACCTGTCCTTAAAACTGTGGATTGAGATAGCATTAACTACCTCCTCGCTTAGCCAATTCCAATTATCAACTACTCTTACACTGAAAAAGTATTTCCTTACATCCTTCAAAGAAGTTTTCTTACGAAGCTTCAAACTATGACCTCTAGTTCTAGAGCCAGCCATATCAAAATATCGATCCCTATCCACTCT
The DNA here is from genome assembly GCA_037179515.1 of Halocaridina rubra. Lineage (NCBI taxonomy): Eukaryota > Metazoa > Arthropoda > Malacostraca > Decapoda > Atyidae > Halocaridina > Halocaridina rubra. The sequence continues at coordinate 53,405 of JAXCGZ010005753.1, read as the reverse complement.
ATCATAACCATGAAGGAATTTAAAGACTGTCACCATATCCCCCCTCACTCTTCTAGCTTCGAGTGATGGTAAGTCTAATTCCCTCAGCCTCTCATCATAACTGAGATTGCGTATTTCTGGCACCAGTTTCGTGGCATGTCTTTGAACTTTTTCAAGCTTAGCTATGTGCTTTTTCAAGTGCGGATTCCAAAAGGGGGCTGCATATTCGAGTTTTGGCCTCACATAGGTTACATAAATATTTCTGAACATTTCCTTGTCCATGTGCCTGAAGGCTACCCTTACATTTGATAAGAATGCATATGCTGCCCTTACTATGCCATTTATATGTATTTCTGGAGACAAATCTGCCAGTATGTTTACTCCTAGATCTCTCTCATTTCCTGTCTCATGAAGTTGTACTCCAGCCACCGAGTAGTCAAGCTTGGGCCTTCTTGCACTTGTACCCATTCTCATTACCTTACATTTTGAAGTATTGAATTTCATTAGCCACTTTTCTGACCACTCATGCAGATTATTTAGATCCTCCTGAAGTTCTCTACCATTGTTCTCGTTTTTTACTTTCTTCACAATCTTTGCATCATCTGCAAACATATTCATGAATGAATTTACAGACTCTGGTAGGTCATTTACATATACAAGGGACAAAAGTGGCCCTAAAACTGAACCCTGTGGAACTCCACTACTAACTCTTCTCCATTCAGACACTGAGTGTCTTACTCTAACCCTCTGTTCCCTTCCTTCTAAGTAAGTTTTTATCCATTCCAAAACATTCCCACCTATTCTAGCCATTGATTGCAGCTTCCTAATAAGTCTCCCATGTGGAACAGTGTCAAACGCTTTCTGGAAGTCTAGGAATATGCAATCTGCCCAGCCCTCTCTTTCCTGTAAGATTTGGCTTACCTCATCATAAAATTCTAATAAGTTTGTTACTGTTGATCTACCTTCTCTGAAGCCATGTTGCCTCACTGACAAAAAGTTGAAGGATTCCAAGTGAAGAGAGATATGTTTCCTTAGTAGTTTCTCCATAACTTTGCAAACTATGCTGGTCAAGGAAACTGGTCTATAGTTCAGAGCCGTATCCCTCCTTCCCTTTTTGAAGATATTTATCACATTTGCTTGTTTCCAGCATCTTGGAATCTCCCCCGACTCCAGTGACTCCTTAAATATGATACTTAGTGCCACTGATATTGTGTTTGCGCATTTTTTAAGCACATGAGGGGATATGTCATCAGGACCTGTAGCTTTATGAACATCTAAATCCATCAGCGCTTTGCATACCTTTGTGGCTGTAAGGTTGATGTTCTCTAATACCGGCCCTTGAGATTCTATCACTGCAATCTGAGGGGGTGGGGTATTTTCTACTGTAAATACTGACTGAAACTCCTTGTTCAATTCTTTGCAGATCTCTTCATCCGTCTCAGTGATGCTTCCATCCGCTCTCTTTAGCCTTAAAACCTGTTCTTTTACCTTCAGTTTTCCTCTGATAAAGCTGTGGAAAAGCTTGGGATTTTCTTTAGCCTTCCTGGTGATGTCCCTCTCATAGTCTCTCTCTGCCTCTCTCCTTTTACTTAGGTAGTCATTTCTTGCTCTTTTGTAGGTTTGCCAGGCATATATGTTTTTTCTCCTCCTATACCTTTTCCAGCATTTGTCTCTCCACTCCGTAGCTCTTTTACACCCATTATCGAACCATTTCTCTCTGGCATGAATTACACCTACTATGGTGACAGGTATACAGCAATCTACTATCTTCCCATATTTATCACAAAAGATGTCATACATTTCTTGTACAGATTTGTTGTAAAATAAGGTTCTCCAGTCAATAACTGCAAAAAGCTCATTCATTTTGATGTAATCTCCTTTCCGATAGTTCCTCCTCATGTCCTCAGTGCCTCTACTCTCAGGAAGAATATCTTCAATGATATACTCCATCAACAACACACAGTGGTCACTCTTTCCCATTGGTGGTTCATACTCAATTTTTTCAATATCCAACACATTATCTGTGAACACTAGATCAAGTAGTGATGGCTCATCCCCACCCCTGGCCCTTGTTGGTTCCATTACATGTTGGTGTAGGAAATTCCCTTGGACGCAATCTAGGAATCTTGCCCCGAATGAGTCCTCACCACTGTGTGGGTCAAGATTTATCCAATCTATCTCTTTATGATTAAAGTCTCCCATAATCAAAATCCTACATTTTTTCCCCGTGCCATGTTAACAACTGAGTTTATGACTTCAATAGTACCTATATGACTTTCCTCACAAACTTCAAGCCTATTTTGGTTCCTTGGTGGGTTGTATACAACAGTTATTATAATGCTCTCTGACCCAGTATTTATGCGAGCAACAAGAAATTCCTTGAACTCACTTTCTATAGCCAAATTTATTTCTTCGACTTGAATCCTTTCACTTATGAGCAGTGCTATCCCTCCACCAGTCCTCTCAGATCTTTCAACCCTTAGTATTTTGAAACCCTTAGGAAAAACTGTGACACTGTTTATGTCCTCACTCAACTTAGAGTCTGTAATTGATACTATGTCTGCCTTACTGTTGTGAATCCTATCTTTTAATTCTACTGCCTTACCAGCTAATCCATCATCATTTGTGTATAACAGTCTTAATGAGGCCCCATCCCCTGATCTTCTGTCATTATCTTCTTTATCTCCCCTTTGTCTGGAAGAACTCTGTAATGAAAATTTTTCTTCTCTTCTTCATTTCTTTCATCATTTAACCTTCTTGCCTCTTGCAACACGTTTTTTATCTTTCCCATCTCTTCCTGTGTTCTGTATTGTCTAATGAACACTTCTTTGAATTCTTGAAGGTCTTTTAGACTTTTTTTTCTCAACAATATTTCCCTACATGTTTCCCCTTTCTCAAAGGTTACTTTTGTTGGTCTCGGCTTTCCTTCCCTCGAATATTTACCTTCTGTCATTATCGTCTTTATCTCCCCTTGGTCTGGAAGAACTCTTAAATGAAAATTTTTCTTCTCTTCTTCATTTCTTTCCTCATTTAGCCTTCTTGCCTCTTGCTACAAGTTTTTGATCTTTCCCATCTCTTCCTGTGTTCTGTATCGTCTAATGAACACTTCTTTGAATTCTTGAAGGTCTTTTAGACTTTTTTTCTCAACAATATTTCCCTACATGTTTCCCCTCTCTCAAAGGTTACTTTTGTTGGTCTCGGCTTTCCTTCCCTCGAATATTTGCCTAGTTGGTGAATGTTTACAATATCCTCAGGACCACAAGTACTCCAAGCGCTCTTATCAGGTCTACAACCCTAGCTTTATTTTCTTCAAGTCTCTCCTGCCATGTTGGCTCCTGGGATTCGCTTATGCCTGAGATTACCACTGTCTTCTCTTTATCAAGTGCCTATTTAATCATTGGATTTGCCCTTTCCATCACAACATCTTTCATTTTTTCGATTACTGTCTCTTTATAGTCAACTGTTTGTATGTTTTCCAGTGCCACCACCTTTACAGCCTCCTTTACTGCCACATTCCCCTTTAGTGCCTCAGCAAAGGAAGTTTTCATGGCATCATGTTCCATATTCAGCTCCTGGAACTCTTTTCTAAACTGTTCAATGTTTTCCTTAATTTGGACATTCCAAGCTGCAATCTCGTCTCTCTCAGAAGAGAGCAGTGAAGTAACATCTAATTTATTTAGGTTATCGTTCAGCTGTTTGCTTTTATCTTCTTGTTTAGAAATTCTGGTTTCTAGTTCACTCTTTTCCCCTTCCAGCTCCTTTATTCGTTTTTCTAGTTCTTTTCTCTCCTGCCCTTGTGCTTTATTTGCTTCCTCCAAATGTCTTATTTCCTCTCTGAGTGTTTCATTCTCTTTCATTTCGCTATCCATAGTCCGAATTTAATCATCAAGGCTTATAACCATTGCTCTAAATCCTTGATTTTCTGTTTTAGTCTCCTAATAGTTACCCCTCCTCTCGACCCATGGGTGGGAGAGGTTTGGGACAGAGATGGCCTCATTTTTATGTTTCCCCTCTCACAGAATATAGAAAGAAGAAGAGAAAGAGAAAAAAGAGAGAAAAAACTTTTATTTAAGCTTCACACATAATTTTATATCTTCATGTAAGTGCTATTTAGTGACTCAATTTATCTCTTTTCTGGTAACACACATCTTAACTTAAAAATTTGACTATGGTAATTTGAGGATAAAAAGAAAAAAAATGCTAACAAAAATAAAAGCAAAAGTCAGCTTGCAGGAATATTCGAATTTGTATCTGAGGAGACACCCACCTGTTTCTGCTATATATTCTTCTTTAACTGATAAACCCACTTGCTAACCAAGATATGTTATCACAGGATCAGACTTTACATTTAACTCAATATATATACAAAATAAAAAAAATAGTAAAAGAGAATGCTAAAAGAAAAAAAAATTTGAAGAAAATAAGACAGCTGTGCTACTTGGCAACTTAACTCAGTACTGTTGACAGGTGTATTTTGGGTATTTATTTAATTACTCAATTATTTCGTGTATCAAACTAACTAACAAGTTAATATAAATGGGAAGGATACTGATTTTAACAATATATGAAACCACAGGATCAGGTAAACGGCTTAAGAGCTCTCCCCAATTTACACAAAAAAATTAGGTAATGTGATGTGATGGCTTCACCTCTGGCAACTCTTCTAAATTTCCTTCAAGGCAGAACAGGACAGCTTCTTCTCTTTCCCCTCACGAAAGTGTTCTCAATTTTTTCCTTTAATATTTTGGACAGTCTCGTCATACAACAAATATAAGTTTTTTACTCACAATACTCTGCAGGATTTCTTATTTAGGGAAATTATGGTAAAGTGTTCCACTATGCGCTTAGTCACTTAAAAACACAAGGAAATATTCAAGAGATACCAGGATGTGTGTACTGTGTGTGTGTGCGTGTGTGTGTGTATAAATGTGCGTGGTTGTAGTACGATAGAGAGCAAGATGTGAGATTCGATATATGTTTGGTAAGAGGAGGGTGGATGTATTGGCATTGTGTGAGACGGAGATGAAAGGAAAAGGAGAAGTGGCATTTGGTGATGTGATTGGTAGGGTGTCTGGGGTTGAAAGGGGGAGAGCGAGAGAAGGTGTGGCATTATTGCTGAGTGAATGGATGGTAAATAAGGTAGTGGAATGGAAAGAAGTGTCATCTAGGCTGATGTGGGTCAGCGCTAGGATAGGTAGGGAATGTTGGGCTTTTGTTAGTGCGTATGGGCCAGGATGTGAGAGAAGTGAGGAAGAGCGGGATGAATTCTGGAATGAGTTAACTAGGTGTGTGGATGGTCTGAGTAGAAGGAACTATGTAGTTGTGTTGGGTGACTTGAATGCCAGAATGGGTGATGGAGAGGTAGAAAGTGTTGTAGGAAAGTATGGGGTACCAGGTGGAAATGAGAGTGGCGAGAGGCTGTTAGATATGTGTGTGGAGCAAGAGTTGGTGATAGGTAATAGTTTTTTCAAGAAGAAGTTAATAAATAAGTATACATGGATGAGAGTGGCAAATGGAAGAGTGAAAGAAAGAGCATTGATGGATTATGTGTTGGTAGTAAAGAGCATGCTCGGTAGAGTGAAAGATGTGCATGCATTTAGGTTTGTGGCTGCTTTGATGTCTGATAATTTTTTGGTTGAAGCAAAAGTGGTAGTAGCAAAAGAGTGGGGGGATGTAGAAGGGAAATAGTGAAGGTGGAAGAGTTGAAAAAGCCAGAGAAGAGACAGGAATATCAGGACAGGTTGAGAGTGGCATATGACAGGGTGAAAGAAAGAGAAGTTGGGTAGTTAGAGGAGGAATGGGGGTTGATGAAAGAAGGTTTTGTAGGACATGCAAGTGATGTGTGTGGAAAGAGGTTTGTTGGAGGTGGCATGAGGAGGGGCAGTGAGTGGTGAAATGAAGGGGTAAAAATGAAGGTGGAAGAGAAAAAGAGGGCTTTTGAGGAATGGCTACAGTGTAAAAGTAGGGAGAAGTATGAAAGATATAGGGAGAAAAATGTGGAAACTAAGCAGAAGGTAGAGGAAGAGAAGAGGTTGGCAAATGTTAAGTGGGGACAGGATTTTAGTAGGTCATATGAGGAGAATAAAAAGAAGATTTGGAATGAAGTGAAGAGAGTAAGGAAGGGTGGATCGAGGATGGAAGAGAGAGTGAAAGATGTGAATGGTCAGATGTTAATAGGGAACGATGCAAAGAAAAGATGGGCAGAATATTTTGAGTGCTTGCTGAATGTTGAGGAAGATAGAGAGGCAGCTATGGTAGCAGTGGGGGGTGTTCAAGTGCTAGTAATGGGAGATGAAAATGAGAGAGAGATTACAAGAGAGGAGGTGAAAAGGGCATTGTATGATGCAAAAGCAGGTAAAGCACCTGGAATTGGATGGTGTGAGAGCGGAGATGTTGAAAGAAGGGGGTGTGACTGCATTGGAATGGTTAGTGAGAGTGTTTAAGATATGCTTTATGTTGTCAATGGTGCCAGTGGAATGGGTGATTGTTTGTATAGTGCCCCTATACAAAGGTAAGGGAGATATGTATGAATGCAGTAATTTTAGGGGTATAAGTTTGTTGAGTGTGGTAGGAAAAGTGTATGGTAGGATACTGGTTAATTGGATTTGGGATAAGACAGAAAATGTGATCACGGAAGTGCAGAGTGGTTTTAGGAGAGGTAGAGTCTGTATAGATCAGATTTTTATAGTTAGGCAGTTATGTGAGAAATATTTAGCAAAGCAAAGGGTAAGGATGTGTATTTTGCATTTTTGGATCTGGAGAAAGCGTATGATAGAGTTGATAGAGAGGTTATGTGGCATGTTTTGAGATTATATGGAATTAATGGTAAATTGTTGCATGCAGTGAAGAGTTTGTATGAAGGGAGTAGAGCTTGTGTTAGGGTAGGGAATGAAGTGAGTGAGTGGTTTCCAGAGTGTGGGACTGAGACAGGGATGTGTGATGTCACCATGGCTGTTCAATTTGTATATTGATGGAGTTGTAAGAGAGGTGAATGAGGGAGTGCGTGGTCGAGGTTTGAGAATGGTAGATCGGGATGATAACGAGTGGGAGCTGAATCAGTTGCTGTTTGCAGATGATACTGTGGTGGTGGCAGATTCAGAGGAAAAGCTGTGTCAGTTAGTGTCAGAATTTGGAAGGGTGTGTGAGAGAAGGAAGTTGCAAGTGAATGTGGGAAAGAGTAAGGTTATGAGGTGTACAAGAAATGAGGATGGTGCTGGATTGAATGTTATGTTGAATTGAGAGACACTTGAGGAAGTAGATCAGTTTAAGTATTTAGGCTCAGTTATAGCTGCAAATGGTGGAGTGGAAGCTGATGTGTGTCACAGAGTGAATGAAGGATGTAAAGTGTTGGGTGTGTTGAAAGGAGTGATGAAGAATAGATGGTTGGAAATGAATGTTAAGAAAGTTTTGTATGAACAAGTGGTTGTGCCAACTGTGATATATGGATCAGAGTTATGGGGTATGAAAGTAAGTGAGAAACAGAAACTAAATGTGTTTGAGATAAAATGCCTGAGGAGTATGATTGGTGTATCTCGGTTGGATAGGGTTAGGAATGAAGTGGTGAGAGCAAGAACGGGTGTGAGGAGAGAAATTGCAGGCAGAGTAGATATGAATGTTCTGAGATGGTTTGGCCATGTGGAAAGGATGGATGATGAAAGACTGCTGAAAAAGGTGATGAATGCAAGAGTTGATGAGAGAAATGCTAGAGGGAGGCCTAGGTTTGGATGGATGGATGGAGTAAGGAGAGCCCTGAATGATAGGAGGATGGATGTGAGGGAAGCAAGCGAGCGTGCTAGTAATAGGAATGAGTGGCGAGCGATTGTGACGCAGCTCTGATGGGCATCTGCTGCTACTACGGGGCTGCATCTTACAGAGGTAGCCCTGTGGTAGGGGCAGTAGGAGGAGTTGGCAGTTGTGAAGCGACACAGGTTGTGGAAGAGCCGGGAGGATGGGCTGTGGCACTCCAGCAGTGCCATCTGAACGGTCACTAACTCCCTCGTCATTGCCCATGGAGCAAAGTAATCCCCATATTGTTTTCTTTCTTTGATGTTGGCTACCCCCCAATTAAAGGGGGAAACAGCCAAGATAGATAGATAGATTAATCGTGGAGGCTGTGATTGTTTCATTGATCTAACTTGTGTGTCTGTTTGACAATCCCTTCTTTATATATACAAATATTAGAAATTAAATATATCGTATTTCACATCTACGTTAACTCCAAGTGTACTTTGTCAAAAAAAATATAATTGTTTTTTAATTTTTGAATTTTTTTTTTTTCCCCCATTGATGTGATGCAATATTCAACTCAATCCTACAGGGTGGCAACAGCTGAATAAAATAGATAGGTGAAAGGGTTACGTCAGAATTTGCACATTCTCACACTCCTATTGTCACGTGTTTTATTTCAAGGAAATAAATTTCAAGATGGAAGAGTTGCCAATCCTTCGATCTTCTGTGACTGGATCTTGCGAATAGCATGGATATGGGTGCAATATACTTTATTTCCTTCACCACCAGAGATAAAGTACAGAATAGCTGTTACATATGTTTATTAGGACATATGCATCTGTGATTAAATTATCTGTATTCAAAAGCCCTATTTCCCCTTATAAGGAGAGGTGGCTGAGTCAGAGAGGGGGATGCATAGCCCCTCCCTCTGCCCTATTTAGTCGACTCTTACGAAATGAAGGGAATCTTAGAGCAGGTATTCTTGCCCTGTCATCTGGGGTATAATCGAAATTTGAAAGGAATTATATATCTATGTATTTGTACAGGTTATTGATGGCTTGTATCTTGGTAACATCAAGGCAGCATATTGCGAACCATTATTGTGTAAATTGAACATCGAATGTGTAGTAGATCTCTCTAATTTACTCCCTGCTAAAGTCCCTGCCGCTGTCAAGTCTATGTGCCCCTGCACGTGTCCACTAGAGACCGCTCATTTGAGATCTAGGTAAGTAGAACGTTTTAGTTTCCTTAGATTTTGAGAAACGGGATTTTTTATTATTTTTTTTTTAGATTGTGCTATTTTCTTATGATTGTGACACCAAGGAAGACTTTAACATCGAACTGAACAGTCCTATTTAAGTCCAAAGGACCCATTTGTCATTTAAGATCTACAGATGACCTTAGAGCTTCCTAAAAAGTTTCAAAACGTACTCATATTAATTTGCTGTTTTCTTCTGCAATAATAAATAAATAATTTTCTAGGTGAACAGTTTTGAAAATGAACACAGGAGTGTAATCATAAATAAAAGAATATGGTCATTACAATCCTAAGTATTGATATGCACAAGTGTGCTATGAGAATATTAATATTATGAATTGCACCAGGGAACCGCCGTAGAATTACTAATAGAGTACTTGACTTGGGAGGTGATGGACCCACGTTTGAGCCCATCGTAGGACGATAGGAAGGGCATCAAGCCTGAATTCCCCATCTTCAATCCCTATGTGCCCACCTCCAAATGGTGGCAAATTATGTCAAATAAAACGTTAAGAAAATTATGATTGTAGCACAGCCTACTACACATATTATTTCCATTCGTCATAAGCTTATAACATATATTGCTGTTGCAATTACATAATTGAGCATATGGCAAAGAACCCTATACTCGTAATTATTAGCATTAACTACCTCCTCGCTTAGCGAATTCCAGTCATCAACTATTCTTACATTAAAAACGTACTTGCAGAGAAGTTTTCTCGTGAAGCTTCAAACTATGACCTCTAGTTCTAGAGCCAGTCATATCAAAATATCGATCCCTAACCACTCTGTCAAAACCATAAACAAATTTAAAAACCGTCACCATATCTCCCCACATTCTTTTAGCTTCGAGTGATGGCAAGTCTAATTCCCTCAACCTCTCCTCATAAACTGAGATTGCGTATTTCTGGCACCAGTTGCATGGTATGTCTTTGAACTCTTTCCAGATCATTTATATGCTTTTTCAAGTGCGGATTTTAAAAGGGGGTTGCAAATTCAAGCTTTGGCCTTATATGAGTTACATAAATATTTCTGAACATTTCCTTGTCAGTGTGTGTCAAGGCTACCCTTACATTTCCTAAAAAAGCATATGCAGCCCTTACTATGTCATTCACATGCATTTCTGGAGACAAATCTGCCAATATGTTTACTCCTAGTGCTCTCTCATTCTCTGTGTCTTGAATTTCTGCACCTGACACCAGGATGGGCCAAAAAAAAAAAAAATGAATCTACCCTCATCGGGCCTGGGCCCGAAGAAAACAGAGAAAAACAGAGATAGGGAGTATTGTGACTTGTCAGATGTGAAGGGATAATGAGACGTGTGTAACGAATATCCAAGAATATTCGGTGTTGATTTAGGCATAGAAAGAGAAGTTACATTTAGAAGTATTGAATTTCATTAGCCACTTATCTGACCACTTATGCAGACTATTTAGGTCTTCCTGAAGTTCTGTATCATTGTTCTTGTCTCTTACTTTCTTCACAATCTTTGCATCATCTGCATACATAGGTAAGTTTTTTCAATTCCAAGACTTTTCCACCTGTTCTTGCTGTTAACTGCAGCTTCTTAAAAAGTCTCCCATGTGGGACCATATCAAGTGCCTTCTAAAAATTAAGGATATGCAATCCGCCAAGCCCTCTCTTTTCTTTAAGATCTGGCTTACATCATCTTAAAATTCTAATAAGTTTGTTACTGTTGATCAGCCTTCTCTGAAGCCATGTTGTCTCGCTGACAAAAAGTTGAAGAATTGCAAGTGAGAAGTGTTTTCTTAGTAGTTTCACCATAACTTTGCAAACTATGCTGGTCAGGGAAACTGGCCTGTGGTTTAGAACTGTATGTTTCCTTCCCTTATTGAAGATAAGTACCACATTTAATTGTTTCCAGCATCTTGGAATCTCCCTAGCTTCCAGCGACTTTCAAGTGTGATGCAAAGCACTACTGATATTGGTTTAGCTAATTTCTTAAGTACATAAGGGATATGTCATCAGGACCTGTAGCTTTAAGGGCATCTAACTCCATTAATGCTTTGCATACATTTGTAGTTGAAAAGATGGTGTACTTTAATACCTGCCCATGATCTCATATGACTGCAGTCTGAGGGGGTGGGGTAGTTTCCAATGTAAGTACTGAATGGAACTCCTTGTTCAAATTTTCGCAGATATCTTTGGCCTTCTCAGAGATGAATCCATCTGCTATCCTTAACTTTAAAACCTGTTTTTTGACCTTAAGTTTTTCTGTGATAAAGCTGTGGAAGAGTTTGGAATTTTCTTTAGCCTTCCTGGCAATATTCTTTTCATAGTCTCTCTCTGCCTATCTTCTTTTACTTAGGTATTCATATCTTGCTCTTTTGTAAGACTGCCAGGCATTTATGTTTTTTCTCCTTCTATACCCTTTCCAGCATTTGTTTCTCCCCTCCTTAGCTCTCTTAGATTCATTAATGAATCATTTCTTTCTGTCATGAATAACTCCTATTTTGATTGAAGGTATGCAACAAGTAACTTCCTTTCCATATTGCCCACAAAAGATTTCATACATCTCTTGTAAAGATTTGTTATTAAATAAGGTCTACCAGTCAATAACTGCAAAAATATAATTAATATTGCTGTAATCTTCATTTGCATAGTTCCTCTTTGTGTCCTTCTCAGGGCCCTACTTTCAGGCAGAACACCTTCGAATATATATTCCATCAACAACACTCAGTGGTTACTCTTTCCAATTGGTGGTTCATGTTGTGGGGACGTTGTTAAGTTTTTGTTTTACTAAGGGGACTCAAAGCACTGAACTCGATTAAGAGGTCACAAACATACAGGACATTTATTATTTAATTCTGAATTTACCCATACTACCATTACTCTGTTAAATGAACCTCAGAATTCAACTTTCTTTTGATGTTGAAAATGCAGTGACACATTAAAAAAACGGAATTAATTTTTGGAAAGCTGGAACAAATTGAAAATTTAAATTTATGGAATGCAGCCTCGAATCCCGGAGGTGGTGAGCCGATTTCGATTCCTGGCACCACAGACAGATGCCAAGACTTTGGCCCCAACTCGACGATCACCTCTGTCACACAGACAGAGTAGAATGGAGGACACTGCAATTGCAGAAACAGAAGCGACACACCATTAATAATGGGAAAACTGAAGGCACGAGCACACAAATAATGAGTTTCCAATATAATTCTACTGCTGAAAATATATTGGTTAGTCATAGCTAACCAGAAATATTTATGCTACTGTAAGGGCATAAAAAACCATCTATATTTTGCTGGTATTAGCGTAAAACAATTTATTCACAATAAATGAAGAATAAGAGAGACAATTTCAGTATATATTCCTTAAATTGTTGGTAATCACAAAAGTTTGCAATGCCAATTGGATAAAATTACTTATTAATTATTTGCAATTTATATGGTAAAACACTTTATTTACTATAAAGGGAGAATATACAAGATAAATATATATTCATTAAATTTTGGTTAGCAAGAAATATTTGAAATACAAAATGGGCAAAACCACCTTTTGAAGTATGTACAAATTATAACTCAAAACACTTTATTCCAAATATATGAAGAATCAGCAAGATGAATACAGTATGTATTCATTAAAGTGTGGCTAACAAGAAACATTTGCAATGCCAACAGGGTAAAATTACTTATTAATCATTTGCGGTTTATAGCATAAAACACTTTAGTTAAATTATTAATTATTTGCAATTTATATAGTGAATCACTTTATTTACAAGTTTTGACACAAAACACTTTATTTACAGTGATAGAAAGGGGTGATATGAGATTAGAATTCGTTAGTAAAAAGGGATAGATATTTACATGGTAATAAGCAAGCTTCTGGGGATGAGATTTTAGCTTGGCACCCTCGACAAAACAAATTTCTCATCAATGTATTTCGGCGGTAATTTCCAGGTCAGTGTATGAAATTTGGCTAACGAGATTCCAATTAGGTAATCTATAAAAGTTTGTTTTGTATGGGAATGGAATATGAGAGAAGTTTCTTAGGATTTGACCAGTTAAGGATTTGACCAGTAAGGAATTTAACCAGTTTCTCGAATTCCCAAACTAGCTTGACCAACGAGCTTTACCATACACTTTCTCTCACCTTGTTTGTGCCAGATGAATTCCTGTGAAAACGCCACGTAAATAAGGTTTGAAGTAAGCATGACTGCAGAGGTGAGATCTTGCCTCTGGGATGCTTGGCCACCAATTGAGGACAATTCAATCTCTCTCTTGATGACGTCATCATTCGGCCCACTGTAGTATATATATTTAGAGCAGTAATTTGTTCATATAAAATTCGTGGGCTACTGTAGTGGTGGTCCCTGGCAGGCAATTATGGCAGAGATGCAAGGGAGAGACAGTATTTTAGGTGCAACAAGTGGAAGCAAATAAAAAAAAAACGAGAATTATTATGGGCAAAATAGGTTACTGGCAAACAATCTCCAGAACATTCTTTGCATTGCAGGAGACAAAATTTTAACTATTCAAAAAATAAAGAAGCTACTGAATATGTATCTAGACAGGCAAATGACTTATCAGCAGGGTCAAATTTTTAACAAAATTATTATCAAGAGCAATTTTTATAATATAACAATATTTATCGCCAAAGCAAGTTATAATAAGAAAATTGCGTAAACAACGTATCTAACAGACTCGCTAGGATTATGGTATTCTTCATGAGAAAAAAGAAAAAGCCGAAAACAGAAATAGGAGGGAGATTTTTTTGGGGGGATCATGCTTTCTACACGTACAGGAATATTAAACAAGATATATTTAATACTAGAGATATACTGAAATATAAACTGCAAATAATCATAATCTGCAAAAATGCAATTGGTGAGAATTTTATTTAGTAAGAAGAGAAAGTCAGTTAAAAGTTACTAAATTAACTAAGTCATCTATAAATGACCTCTGGTGACTTGGAGTGAAACACTGTGTCACAGTTAATACTCAATTTTGTCAATATCCAATACATTATCTGTTAATACTAGATCAAGCAGTGATGGCTCGTCCCCACCCCTGACCCTCATTGGTTCCAGTACGTATTGGTGTACTGTAATACTTATATTTATAGCATAAAGACAAACATAACTTTTTATATGTAGATATTCTTACAAATTCTCTTTATATGTAATAATTTTCATGTTTCTTTTAGGCTTTGCATTAGCATACCTGATGATGAAGACATTGATTTAACACAGTATGCGACCGACATTAATCGCTTTCTCGATGGATCACTTCGTCAGGGTAAAAATGTGCTTGTCTACAGCTACCATGGCATGAGTAGGGCCCCTGCTGTAGTAATCCAGTTCCTGATGATGGTAAGTTATTTCTGATAGTAGGAAACTAGAAATGAGTACAAATTAATTTTATGGTTGTTCTGATATTTAAATAAATTCTCTCCAAGACTATTATGCTTGGATACAGCTTTAAAATGACAGATTTATATTAACTTTGGTAAAAAAAAAAAAACTTTCAGAAGTATTGCATTTTTCAACTAACACTTAAGTAGTTACAATTAATCTCTCCTCTTTTTAGAATATTATTTTAGATTAAGTACAGCATTGTTATGAAGTTTTTTATTCTTTTTTTTTAGAAGATAAATATTATTATTAAATGAATAACATCTATTCGTGTTTTAATAATGATATTGCAAAGAGATACCCTTTATGGCCGTCCGTATCTTCTGAGGTATGGAGTGTTAAGTGCTTAGGGATTCTTTCTTACTTAGGATCTCTTGATTTCAGATTCATAGCATGTCTTTTAAGAAAGCATTTTCTTTAGTGAAGACTGCCATTCCTTCCATCGCCATTAACAAGGGCTTCCAGAAGACTTTGAAAAAGCTGCAGCACAATTTACAACCTGCAGATTCTACTGATAACATTGTATCCTCTTTTGATACAACTTTTACAGTTGCAACGAAAGCACGTAGTGCCTGGAACTGAAAATAATATTCCTCAAATATTGTTTCTGATGGAGTAAAACGTTCTTGGTGATGTAATTTTTGTGATTTATTTTTCATATAAGATTTGTGATGCTTATGTCGAAGTATCCAGTTGCAAGAGAGGTACAGTATCTTTTAATTTAATCATTAATGCCTTTATTCTATTATAATTTATTCACTAGGGAAGAATATGGTAGGAGGCTTTAATCTCAGATAAATTTCTCATCACGGTCAGTAAATCTATTTCTGTGGGAATGTCGTGTATGTGTAAAATAAATATATTACTGAGACTCATTGAGAAGTATTATGAATTGTCTAGCAGCAAGCTTAATTTAGATGCTTATGTGTCCTTTATTTTTCTACTAATGGAGAGTCTCTTGATGTTCATCACGATGAAATAAAATGTGAAATTCAAAATACATTTTGAGGATTGTTTTGTGTGGGACAATATATAGGGAGGCGATACAAAAGAAATATATATTATTACTAGGAAATTACAACCTTATTTGAGACTAGATCTTGTGGTTGTTGACTATCCCGTGTCAGTAGAAATATGATTATAATAAAGCCATTTAATATGTTTGTCCCTTAATTGTATAATTCCTCATCTGCATGGAGGAGAAAGCTTTGAAAAGACAGAAAGGGAGAAGGAGACTCAGTGGACATGAAAGGGAGAAGAAGACTCAGTGGACATGAATGCCTTTTGGAAACAATGAGAGGAGCAAATTAAGCTAAGAATATTTAGTGCCCGGGGAACATAGGGAAATAAAGACAAAAGGCAGGAAAATTTTACTGAATGATAGTGGATTCAACAACAAATACTTAAGATTTGGTAAGGGTACAGGCTACGCATTTTTTTGTGTACGGGCATATACTGTTAGTGCCTGAACAGTCCGTTACATTTATCTGGATGATGGTCCTTGTCCAATGGTGTTTAGGAGATGTCATTGTGGCTGAATGCAGATCATATGAACTGCATTATGTGAACTGCATTTGGATTACTGTACTCTTGGGAGAGCTATGGCAACCAACTTTCTGCAAGACTTGTGTTAAGGCTTCACACTAGGATATGGTGCAGGAGGGGTCTGTGGGGAAGATGTTGGTAAGAGTCTGTTTTCCTATGGGGACTCAAGGTACTGAAGTCGTTTAGGAGCTCACAATCAGACAGGATAGATATCACTTGCACACCCTATTACCACTACTCAGTTAAATGAAACTCTAAATTCAACTTTCTTTTAATTTAGCAAAGAAAGAACACACTGAAAAAATTTTTTTTTTGGAAAAATAGGACAAATTTAAAAATTTAGATTTATGGAATGCAGCCTCGAATCCCGAAGGTGGTGAGCACGATTTTGATTCCCGGCACCACAGACGGATGCTAATACTTTGGTCTCAACTCGCACATCACCTCTGTCACACAGGCAGAGTAGAATTGAGGACATTGCAACTGCAGAAGCTGAAACAACACGCCGTTAATAATGGGAAAACTAAAGGCACGAGCACACAAATAATGAGTTTCCGATATCATTCTACTGGATGAAAATATACTGGTTAGTCACAGCTAACCAGAAATATTACCCTACCATAAGAGCATACAAAATCATTAATTATTAGCAGGCATTAGTGTAAAACAATTTATTCACAATAAATAAAGAATCAGCAAGACAAATACAGTATGTATTCATTAAATTGTGGTCAACAAAAAATGCTTGCAATGCCAATAGGGCAAAATTATTTAAGAATTATTTGCAACTTATAAATTAAAACACTTTATTCCCAATAAATGAAGAATTTACGAGATAAACATGTATTCATTAAATTGTGGTTAACAAGAAATGTTTGCAGTGCCAAAAGGGCAAAACATCATATGGTTTATTTGCAATTTATAGCATAAAACACTTTATTTACGAGTATTGACGTAAAACACTTTATTTATGAAGATAGAAAAGGGGTGAAGTGTAATAATAATTCGTTAGGAAAAGGGATAGATTTTACGTGGTAATACACAATCCTCTGAAGGCGAAATTTTAACTGGACACCCGCAACGAAAGATATTTCTTATCAATGTATATCAGCGGTACTTTCCAGGTCAAGGAATTAAATTTGGCAAATGAGATTTCGGTTAGGTAATCTACAAAATTTCATTTGTATGGGAATGGAACTGAGAAAAATTACTTAGGATTTGACCAGTAACGGATTTAACAAGTTTCTCAAATTCCCAATTTACTTGACCAACGAGCTTTAGCATACATTATCTCTCACCTTGTTTGTGCCAGATGAATTCCTGTGAAGATGCTATGTAAAGAAGTTTGGAGTAAGCGTCACTGCTGAGGCGAGATCTTGCCTTTGTGATATTTGGCTGCCAAACGAGAGTGATCAAGCGCCCCTCTTTGTGACGTCATCATTCGCCCAGCCTGTCGAGTTTATCGAGAGCAGTAATTTGTTCCCCAATAGCATTTTTTACTATAGTGGTGGTTCCTGGCAGGAAATTATGGCAGAGATGCAAGGGAGAGACAGTATTTTAGGTGCAACAACTAGAAGCAAACAAAAGAAACGAGAAATAATTATTGGCAAAATAGGTTACTGGTCGATATCTGCAGAGCGTTCTTTGCGTTGCAGGAAATAGAATTTTAATATTCAAATAGTAAAGAAGCTACTGAAATGTATCTAAACAGGCTATTGACATATCGGCAAAGTCAAATTTATAACAAAATTTATCAGCAAGAATATTTTTATTATATAACAAAATTTATCAGCAAGAATATTTTTATTATATAACAAAATTTATCAGCAAGAGCAATTTAATAATAAGAAAACTGCATAAACAACGTATCTAACAGACTCGCTAGGATTATGGCCCCATTCATGAAGAATAGGAAAGATCAGAAAACAGAAATAGGAGGGAGACTTTTATATTGGGATCATGCAATCTACATGTACAAGAATAGTAAACAAGATATATTTAAAATTAGGTATGTACTGAAATATAAATTGCAATTAATCTTAATCTGCAAAATAGATTTTTTTGTAAGAAAAGACAGTTAAAAGTTCACTAAATAACTAATAATGCATCTATAAAGACCTCTGGTGACTTGAAGCGGAACACTTTGTCACAGGGTTATGCGGCATCTTTACAGAAAATGCATTTTTTGTGCTGCCCCCAAATGATTTCTCAGTTGCATTTGTTCTTAGTCTATAAAAGTAGACTTCAGTGCGTCAGGGTAAGTTTCTGAATAAATTTAAGGGTTGAAAATCGGTGACAACCTTGTACCTGCAAGTGTTGAGTGATCTATTAATTGTGCAGAGATTGTGGATTGCTAGGAGCAAGATTGGCAACTGCTTTGAACCATGAGATGGAGGTTGATCCAATCTGTACAAAGGTTGCACAATTTCTAAGTAACTGTTTTGATTTGTTGGATGCTCTGAGACAAGGATAATTGCACTTCTGTGCTGAGGAGAAATTTCTACCTGCGTGTCTAGTTTCGTTGTTTATTTTTATGCCAGTGTAGCTAAGATTGCAAGTGAAGTTGATGGATTTTCCCCTGTTTGTGGCCCTGTGGCAGGGGTAGAGTATCTATGTTATGACCCATATGTTTTCTGTAAGGCTTGTAAGGCAGGTATTAAGTCTGTGAGAATGAAGGCATGATCCGCATATTGGCAATGGTCACTAATTCTGAAGGGAGGAGCTATAGTCTGATAGTCTCCAGAACTCCCCATGCTTGTCAGTGACAATGGTAGCTTCTGAGTCTCCAGATTCTTGGCTAATTGAGCCCTGAGTGTTGATACTCAGTTATATCTGCTTCAATTTTGTATCTTGTTGTGGTACTTGAGAATGATTTTGTTGATAAAATCTTTGAGCATCTTGTGAGTTCGATTGTATTTACTTAATATTGTTCAATGGAAAAAGAGCCCTATTCTCATTACTCCCCATAACCTAGTTGGTTTAATTTTAAACTCGTCAATTCGTATCTATCTTTAAAATTCTTAATTCATATACAATTTATTGTTTCCATACTTAACTAATTCCAGTCATCAAGAGTTCTTACAATAAAAACGTACTTCATTACATCCTGCAAGGAGGATCTCTTACAAAACTTATAGCTGTTACCATTAGTTCTTCCATCATCCTTATCAGTACATCACTCCCTAACCACTTTGTCAAAACCATGAAAATCTTTAGAAACCGTTGCCATATCCCCACTTTTCTTCTAGCTTCAAGTAATGGTAAGGCTAACTCCTATGACCCGCCCCCTGATAACCAAGATTACCTATCCGTTTCACTAGGTTCCTTGTTTTCTTTGAATTTTCTCTGACCCTATTCTTCCTTTCCTGCTAAAAAAAAGTTTTTATCTACTCCAAGGCATTTCTATATATTTATGCCATTACCTCCATTCAGAATAAGTCTCCCATGTGGAAATGTATTAAACAGTTTATGAATATCTAAGACTATTCATTTTGCCCAGCCCTCTCTTCCTTGGAAGATAAGTGTACCTCATCATAAAAATCAGTTTTTAAACATAGGTCTGGCTTTCTGAAGCCATGATGTCTTACTGACAAGAAGCTGAAGTACTTCAAGCCAAGAACAATGAATTTTCCCAGTAGTTTCTCTATAACTTTGCAACTATGCTAGTCAGTGAAATAGGTCTAAGGCTGTATGTCTTCTACCTTCTTGGAAAATAGGTAGCACCTTTCACTTGTTTCTAGCATTTTGGAATTTCTTCAGATTCTAGTGCCTTCTCAGATATGATGCATATTGCTACAGATAATGTTGCAGCTCATTTCTTAATTACATATGGATATATATCATCAGACCCCTCAGTTTTATGGGTATCTAATTCCATCAGTGCTTTTCATACTTCTCTAACTGAAAACACAAATTTCTCATATACTGTCCTATGATTTCTTATCTCTGCAATATGAGGGGTGGAATATTCCCTACAGTAAATAGCAACTGAATATCTTTGTTTAATTCTTTGCAGTTCTCTCCATATACCCTGTTATGCTTCCATCTTACTTCTTTAACTTTCAAACCTATTCCTTATGCTTTCAAACTTGCTCTTTAACCCCCAACAAATCTTTGTGCAGGGTCTGTGGGTCTGAATAGGATGACTTCCATGATGCTAAGAACTGGGAGTGTGGTGCATACCCTGTGTGCCTAGATTCTCCTAGGTAGATCAGGATGTAGGTTTAGGGTTGCCTTGGAGCTCTTACTGGCAATGCAGGAACTAGATGAGAAGGTGGTTTTTGCTATAATGGCAACCATTATTCGTAATGACTTGGGTTTGAAAGAAAAATGAGTTATTGCAGAAGGTTCTCTATCTTTGTCTACATGAGAGTGCAAAGAATTGGTTCTTCTAGAGTTGATCTGCATGGCCTTAATCTTTGTCCATTGTGGGGCAATTAGGAGCCACAGGATAGGAAGTGCATGGTCCTCAAGGTTTCTCATGGTATGAGTGTAAACTGTTCTCAGGATGTTTGTTTTGTTGTTTTATGTGTCACTATTGACCCTCATTCCGGGGATGGATACAGAGAAGTTGGATCTTGGGAATTGAGACTGGATGCTCTTTTTAATTTCCCACAGTCTGCCTGATCGTGGGTCTGTTGCTCCTGAATCAAGTGCTTTAACAGTTGCGAGCCTGAAATTTACTCATTATGGTACATCTGAAAAGTAAGAAGGACTGACTAGTGCATCTGCACCACTAACATAAATACTGTATCTCAGATCCCAAGGATAGTGCATTCTCGATGTAGAAACCCATATACTGATTTATGTTGACCCACTCCAAGGGTCTTTATTAGTTCCAGACTTGTGTCTGGTCATTGCATCTTGATGGTAAGCACTTTGGTCTTGAAGATATCTCCTTAAAGGTCAGTGTGAAGGAGGCTCTGTATATCATGTTTAGGCTCCTTGAAGCCAAGTACAAGACATCATGGCTTCGTGCTACCAGAGCATAATCGTCTTCATAATTGAAGATCTGAGTTCTGGGTGGTAAGCATTATTAATGGTATTCTCCATGAGGTAGCTGAAGAGGAAGGAAGTATGGATGCTAACTTGTTATGTTTTATTATTGTGGGGCTTGTGCACTAAGCAATGCCCATGTGGCTTCTCTCGAGCTATGGTCCAGTAGACTCTGCTTGATCCAGAATTGGAAAATTCCCTCTGACATGCTTGTTGATAAGTACAGAGAGGATAGCGGGCACATTTGTCAGTATGAAGGCCTTTTCCTGGTTTAAGAAGGCCACAATATCTTGACAGTTATGTAGGAATGATAGCAGTGAGGACACTCTGTTTTGCCGAGTCTGAGTTTGTAAGCAAATTTGGGTTGAAAGGCAGCTTAGGAGAGATATTGGATGTGGATTCTCTGAATCTTTGGGTTTTGGAACAGGCTATGTCTACTTTGTTCCGTTAAGTTGGTCTAATCACTTAGGTTCAGATGCATTTTATGAAGGGGAACAGAGCCAGTTCTTCCATGGACTCAAGGTTTCGAATAATAGCATATGTGAACCTGTTTCCTCAAGGGGCAGTGTTAATAGTTATTTTTTACTTCTCTTAGCTCAGTTAAAAGGGTGCCATTGGTGTCTTCTGTGTTGCATGCTTCTTCAGATCTTTCCAATATTAAAGTGCTGATGTGTTGTAGAGTTCTTATAGCTGTGACAAAGGAGTTATTTTGATTCAGCTCTCTCAGCACACTTTGAGATCTTTCTTGTTTTAATGTGATGGTCATTGCGAATGATGATATTAGACTTTAATCTTTTGACAGTGTAGTAGATTTTTTCCACATATATCCCACAGTCATGTGTGCCTTGGGTATGGAGCCCCTATCAAGCCATTTTTCCCTACATATTTTTCACTTTTGCATGATCATGATGCTTAGCAACTTGAAGAACATAATAGGATATTTCAGTGAAACAGTTCTGTGGATTCTTCTTATGACTTTGAGCCAATGATGAAGTTTTATACTTCCTCACAATAAAATCATATGTCTTGATAATTGAATTATCCATTCTTGCAAAGAGGAATTGAAGAGTCATCTGCAGCCTGAATGGTATTAACTGTCTTTTCGAGGTATGTATCCTGTGTCCTAGTCAGTGATGAGTTTTTCAAAGCTGCTTCAGTTGGCATTCTTGGAGTCACTGGTGATGTGAGGGTGTATTCTAAATATGACACCTTGTTTCAAGGAGATGAATGTAAGGTCCAGTGTACCTCCTCTGTTGTGGGTTGGTCAATTTTTACTCAGCAAAGCAATATAGCCACTCACTTCCAGCAGATGCATGTGCGAGCCTGTTCTGAAAATGTAGTTGGAACAAAATGTGGAATGGTGGAGACTGAAGTTACCTTATGAACCTGCTCTGCATGGTTGACCAAGGCAAAATGATTAATCAGGTTGAGTACTACTGGTGGTCTCCTATTATTGTAGATTTTGATGTTACAACTTTTGTTTTTAATGACATCACCTAGGACCATGACTACTTCTCAAACAGTTCATTGGTTGTGTGATGTCATTGTTAGGATTGTATTCTTGATAGATATATTGCTGCCTCTGTGTACTCCTAGTGTCCATTCGAATAGGAATCTTGATACCCCAACATCCTTAGAGTGTTGTCTTTGGTACGCATGGTCTCTTGTACCATGTCACATCGATTCATTTAGCCTTGGCTGTGCATTTCAGATTCTAGATATTGCTCCTTAACTGTTGAGTATTCTAGAACATGACACCTTGATAGAGGTGAAGGTTGATGAAGTTTTTGGTGTTGCAACCTCTTCAACAACTGGGTTGTCAACTTTCCTGGTCTAATAGCATTTGTTTGCTTTTCAGGGGAAGCATTGTTATTTCAATGCAGCTTAAGAATTTCTTGTAGCTACAGTGAAGTCCTTCATTTCCTTGTAGTAAAGATGGGCCGGTGGTCAGGTTCTGGCTACATGGCAAAGGCTTTTACAATAGGAGAGTGTACACTGGCTTTCTTGAAGGTGAGGTGCTATTTTGAGCAGAGACATGTCCTAAGCCTAGGATCTTGGTAGAGGAGAAAGGGTTTTCTGGGAAAAAAAGAGGGAGCTAGGGTTGGGGCAGGAGTGGGGATATGAGCTAGGACAGACAAGGGTCTATGGATTGTGGCAGTGGATGATGTGATGTGGTGGGAATAGTGGGGAAGTGAAAAGGAACCATAAAAGTAAGGAATGGGCTGTGAAATGCATTGCAGGAGGGGAGCAGGAATGATGGTATGGATTCTGTGGGATGGTAGAGCTGGAGTGAGTGAAATCCTTGATAGAGTTCCTTTTCATCTTCTCAGAACAGGGAAGATTCCAGGGATGGTGATATCTTCTGCGGTTGGGGATAGGAAAGAAGCATCCTCTTTCTCTGTTGTGTTGTTGAAACATTGCTCAGTATTATTCCCTTTCCTTCAAATAGTACATCTCACAGGGTATGTGCAGGTAGTCTTTAGGTGACCATATTTTTGTCACAACTGAAAGGTTAGAGGTTTTAGTCCTTCAGCTTGAAGACATCTAAGATTCCCATATTAATTTCAGTAGGGGGAGGCCCAGCAGTATGAACCAGCATAGGTATCGTGCAAACTGGTTTGCCCTCTTATCTTTGTGGTCCACCTATTCATGGCAGTGACACACTCTACCTTCTGGAGAACGCCTGTAGACAGGTCAAGTGAAATATTGATCAGTAAGATTTTTTCTCATTGAAAGAGACAAAGCTGGGTCAGTTTGTGAGTTGTTAACTGCCTGGATGAATTATTCATTCATTTTGTTGATTAATCTTGATCACACACCCATTATTTATAAGAGAGCCTTCTAGGTCTTGTAAGAGCTGGTATGTCTTCACCAATTCTTAGGCTTGTACTTTGGATAGAAGGTGATAATTTCCATGAAAGAGAACCCAGGAATCTTATTGATTTTAAGAGGTGGAATGCCAAGAGAAGTGGGGCTTTCCTGTCAACTGCTTGATGTGGCTCTGGGTTTCTTCTTCCCACCTATTGGCCATCCTTCTTCAAGAGTACAGTCTATCCTCAACTCCCTTTCAGCAGGATGGGGAATCTGAGGGACCCTTTAAGACATAGGGGTTAGATAGCTTATAATTATATGCCCTCTATGTCTAAAATATGTCTGTATATCCAAGTTATTCATAATATACAGCAAAAATAATTATTTTCATTATAAAAAAATAATTGCGATCATTGATTGCAAAAAATTTTGCAAGTTATGTGATGCGCTGGAGATTGGTGGTGGCTTTGTGCCACTAGATGGAGGGGGAACCGGTGTCAATGCATAAGTTCTGTCTGGCTAATAATGGGTTCAGGAGTGACCTGGAAGCTTTGGTCTTGATCTGGAGAGTACCAGGAGGCAGGGATTAGAATCTCTGCTCAGAGAGAGGATTGTTTAGCAGCTTGGTCGACTTTTTCACTTCCCTTGATGCCGACATGGCTGGAAATCCAAGCACAGGAGATGGCTTTTCCAATGCTGATTGCCCTGTGGTAAAGGTGAAGAATGCTGGTAATAATTATCACATTCTCTTTAAAGAGTGGCCTCTTGATGGTGTGTAGGGCGCCTTTAGAATCAGTAAGAATAAGGGCATGGTCAGTTCCTTGCTGGGAGAAGAAATTGAGGGCATTGGTTATGGCAACCAGCTCAGTTTGGAGCAAGGAGCAGGAGTTTGACAGCCTCCAGGATTCGACGTGGTCTTCGGTGGTGAAGGCGGCCACTGAGGCTTCTGTTTCTTGATTGACTGAACAATCAGTGTTGAAGATATGTGAGTTTGACCTGCTCCATCTCTGAATTTTGTCTTTGTATGTATTTTTTAAGTTTGAGCGGTTTAATTGAGCTTTTTGGGTTGTCTGGCAGCTCAATTTTTATGTCGAGTGGCTGGTCATCCCATGGAGGAGGGCATTGATTGTCAGGGAGCTCAGTGTCCTGGATCTTGGCTAGGATGTTTTCATTGACTGGTAATGCTCGCAGGCCGGCATAAACCTTGGTCGCCCTGGTTCTTGCAGGGAGGGCCAGGTGGTGGCCGTAGGTTAGCCAGAAGTCTGCTCCAGCGAGGCAGGTAAGTTGAGCCATGGTGGTTTTGGCCACTGAGAGGGTTAATCTTTGTATAGATCTGAGTTTCAGTGGCATGAGCTTGGATTCTAGCTGGAAGTTTTCTCTCTTGGTTCACATTGGGGCTCCTAGCATTGTTTGCAAGGCATTATATTGTATTACTTCTATCTTGTCCCATTGTTGGTCTTCCAGTAGTCAAAGAGTGGGACACGCATAGTCTACGAGGCTTCAAATGGCTTGCACATAGAATATTCTAAGAAAACTGAAGGATGCACCATCATATAGGCTTGACATCTGTCAAAGAACAGTTTGGTGCATTTTACATTTGTCATGCAAATGTTGTATGTTGGGTCTGAAGGATAGTGGGCTGTCATGGCATACACCCAGGTAAAGGTGCTTGGTAACCCAGTCCACAGGTTCATTGCCTGTGAGCAGTCTAGTGTCTGGTCTCCATTGGTGGATGGGGAGCGCCTTGGTTTTGAGGGTGTTTATCTTTAGTCCGAGGGAGATGGAGACTTTTTGGATCTTGTAAAGATAAATAACCCCAGGGTCCTTTTGGGTTATCCATCTTTACAAGACAAGTCTTGGGGTTTGTCATATTTACAAAGTAATTATAGGGGTATTTTTTTTATTAACAAGATAATTATTAGTTGTTTTTGCTCATATTTGGTTATGATGGGTAAGGTTATTCAACTTTACAAGTTTAATTATGGGGTTATTTAACTTTACAAGTTTGATTATGGGGTTATTCAACTATACATGGGGTTGTGGGGGTTATTTATCTTTACATGATCCGGCTTTGTAAATCTTGGTGAGGCAGCGGTGCGTCTTATTTCAATTCCTATCGCCTCCTGTGACAAGGGCAAAGCCTTCTGCATAATTGAAAATCTTGGTTCCAGGTGATAGCGCAATGTTCATGATTATCTCCACGAGGCAGTTGAAGAGGAAGGGGTTAAGAATTCCACCTTGGGGGATCCCGTTTTCATGGAGCTTATAGATGGAATAATACCCTTGAACTTTGACTCGAGCGCTACGGTTTTGCAGACTCAGCTTGATCCAGGAGAGAAGGTTTCCTTTGATCTGCATAGCGACTAGAGCAGAGAGTATTGCCGGTACATTGGCAAGTTCAAAGGCCTTCTCTAGGTCAAGAAAAACGATGAGTCCACGACGATTATTGATAAATTATAGCATGGAAGCTATGCATTCTAAGGTGCCTAGGCCTGGCTGGTAGGCGAACATATTTTCGTGGAAGGGTGGGCACTTCTAACGAAGTCTGTTAAGCACCATCTTTTCAGCCGTCTTGCTCAGGCAGCTTAAGAGGGAGATAGTGCGAGGGTTTTCTGGATCTTTTGGCTCTGGAATGAGCTGATTATCTGCCTTGCTCTATGAAGCTGGTCTGACTCTCTGAGTATGTCTTGTTAATCAGAGAGAGCAGAGCAAGCTCCCCTTGGGGTCCCATATTTTGAATCATCGAGTTTGTGATTCTGTCTGCACCTGGGGCTATGTTCTTGGAGCTCTTGCTCAATTTCTGCAGCCTAGTCAGAGTGAAGGGGCTTCTGATTGATCTTCGGTGTTGATGGCTTCTTCTACTTCATCCCATCTTGCAACGGTGAGTCCCTGAAGAGTTGCTCTTGGTGCGATGGGGAGCTGGTCGGAGTTTGCCCTCTCCTTTAGCGAATTAGTTGATATTCCTCCACATTTGGCCCACAGAGGCATGGGCATCTAGGGTGGAACACCATTCAAGCCATTTTTCCTCTTAATTACTCTTGTCTCTTCATGGACATGTTCTTTGATTCCCTGGAAAGTGTGATAGGTGTCTTCATACAACAGGAGGTGTATAAATTGAGTACCAATTGCTGAGGTGCTCCTGGAATTGGCCCCTGTCAGCCTTCTTGAAATTCTATCGAGGAGGAGGAGCAGGGATTTGGAAGATTTCAGGAATTGGCTGCTTGACGTGGATCCCATAGTGGTCACTAATGACCAGGGGGTGAACACTCCAAGTGGCATCTTGTTTTAGGGAGTTGGAGACGAAGGTGAGATCCAGTATTTCACCTCTGTCATGAGTTGGCTCGTGATTGTTGAGCAAGGTGATGTCTTCTTGGTTGTCCAGCAGACTCATGATGCGTCTGCCTGCAGCACAGGAGTGCTCATACCTGACTCTTGGATGGTGTGCATTAAAATTGCCTCCTAATACCAAGTCATGATGGCTGGCTAAACTGAGGAGGGTAGACAGGTCAAGTTTTTCTTGATAACAGTGGCTCTGCCTCTGTTCTCCCCCAGAGTCCAGTGCTGGTAGAATCACTGGTATCCAGACACTTTAGGAGTGTTTTGATCCATACACAGGGTTCTCTGAACCATGATGACATTGATATTGTCAGTCCTGGCAATGCCTTCCAGGTGTTGGAGTTTATGTCTCAAACCCAGGGCATTCCAGTTAAGGATCCCGAGATTAGGCATCATGAAGGTTTAAAAGATGGAGGTGGAAGGAGCGGCGGCCTGTTGAAGCTGACGATGATTCCTGTAGACAAGGGCTTGGGCAACAATGCTATGAGTAATCTCAACAGCTTGATTGAAGGCATCTCTGGTAGAGGAGTTGACAGTGAAGAGCCGAACGGTTATATGAATAGCCTGAGTAACGAGGCTGGTGATGTCTTCGACTGTGAAGAGCAGCTGAGGATTAGGACTGGGTTGGAATGAGGAGACAGAGGAAGGTGTTTGGAGAGCCTGTTGGAAAGGAGTGGGAGTGCAGTTATTAAGTCTGGGGTCCAAGGACCTGGTGTGGTTAAGTGGTCTGTGAGTGGTAACAGCTGTAGTCTGAATCTGAGTGTTGGGTGAGATGGTGTTGTGTGTTTGAGTGCTGCATGGGGTGGTGATGTTAGTATGAGTGATGTGTGGGGTGTTGCTGGGATTGTAACTGTTGTGTTAGGAGGTAGTTGGAGTTGGTGTTGGAGTAGAAGTGGTAGGATGTATAATTTGTGTGTCAGGGGCAGGGTTAGTGTCGTGTGATGGGTGTTGGGTTAGGGGGGTTGGATCTTGGTGGGGCAGGAGGGGATCTATGCCAGAGATTGGAGGTGGGAAGAGGAGCAGGAGTGAAGGTAAAGGTGGTGAGGTTGGCAGCAGGAGCAGAGGAAGGGAATCTCAGAGGAATCCTCTTCAGCCTTTGAGGACAGCGATTATTCCACACGTGGTGGCCCCTGGCAGTTTGAGCATTTGGCCAATGTCTATTCATTGGCCTTGTATTTAGTGAGGCAATGGTCAGTGGCATCCCCCCCACTGCAGATAGGACATCTCACTGGGATATAGCAGGTGTTCCGGTGATGGCCAAACCATCTGAGGGGTTCAGGGTTATATTCCCTGAGTTGGGATTTGCCCCAGATGTCAAGGTTCACTTGGGTAGGAGGTGGACCGCAGATGTGAATCTTGCTTTGAAGGGACAGTTTGCCCTTCAATCTTAGAGGAGCAGCATGAGGCGGAGGTGATGTATGACTGCTTGGTCAATAGGTCTGTTGACCAAGCACTGGGGAAGTTAGTGAGGATGAACTTCCTTATACTCTGAGCAGGGGTCATCTCGGCCAGGCGAGGAGAGCTGATGGCACGAGTCTTCTCCACTGGAGGTTGGATTTAATGAGGCACCAAATTCAGTGAGCTGGTCCTCCAGCTCTCTAAGGAGTGAGTAGGCCTCAGCAAGAGTAGGAGCCTTAACTTTTAACTTAGAGACAGCCTCTCTTGCAGCTCTTGGTCTTGGGGCCCTGGAGGGCGGGGCTTAGGCCACAGAGTTCTCCTACCTACAGCCAGAGACAGCCCTTTGCCTCTCTTCTACCCAGATATTGTCCACCTCTTCTGGGGTTAGTCATGCTTCTTTCCCCCTCCTGTAGGGATATTGAGGGTCGGGAGAGGACATGACTAGAATCTAGTCATACATTTACAGTATATTTATTTTGAAACTGTATAAACACTGGAACACTTTTTACTGAGCGCATTATTTTTTTATTATATTTAAAGAGGCCATACTGCTATAAAAAAGCGGGAATGAAACATTATAGCACCAAGTTCATTAATAAGAGGGAATAAAAATACTGTGAGCACTTTGTACACAACACTGAACACAAAATTATACCAATTGTGGCAGAAAAAGAAACCTGAAAAAGGAGAAAATTAGCAAAATTCTGAAGCAAAATAGTAGTTAGAAATAAATATTTAGAATAAAGTTTATCTCGCTTATTTCACTCTTTAAAAGGAAAAAGAAACGGAAATTTTTACATTGCAATACATTACAATACATAAACTAGGACTCTCATCTAAGGACATCACAGTTGTAAATCATAATTTTTGATACGATGTTCATTATGTCTAATGTGTTAATAAATTATTGCAGTAAAACTATAATAATATCGTATTTTATAAGAAAATGTACATAAAATGAACATAGAATACTTTATATATTCGTTATATTTAAGAATAATTCTTTATTCTGCTGGAACGTCCACATACTGATAAAAATATACTGTTCAAGATGTTTTGCAAGAAGAAAGTACTCCTAGTAAACTTTAATTACACGTAGTTGTGTTTATGATGATTCTGTACTATTTATTGAATGCGTAATTGTAAAATTGTACTAATATACCTTTTCTGCTTGAGAAACTAACCATCAATGAGCTTAAAGTATCCAGCTCTATGGTATAGCGTGCAAGAAGGGAAGTAACAAACCTGAATAATGCGGATTTCATTTCACTACAGACAGTAAGAAGGACATCCAGCCTCAATCCAACAGCTCCATGTTTTTGCCCACACCCTAGTTGAATGAGGACTAACTCTGATGCAAAATGGGACTTACTGTAATAGTGAAATAATACCAAGGAAACGATTGAGAGTAACCAATATAAGTTAGTCTTAAAAAGATAGGATATAACTTGTTAGTCAGTAGAATGAAAGGATGGGATGCACGACAGTACGGCAGATATAATGGGGAAATATCAAGAAAGACTAATGAATATACAAGCAGTTGCAATTTTTCTTGAGTGTTACAATATAAGGAAGACTGAGAGGATTGATGGTGGGTTTTTAATGACTGTAGATTTTGATTAAAAATTTACTTGAATTTAAAGACATTGTTAATGTTAAAGACTCTGATTAATTATAATTTGCTTTATTTTGCTACTTATATGATAAATAATACTAAGAATATGATTAGTATTAATAGCGGTATGATTCAATAATGAGTTTGAGCTTGTTTGTATTTAGGCTGGAGCTTAAAGCTATAAAAAAAAAAAAAAACTCAGCTAGGGTCAAAATAGACCCTTGCCCAATTTAAGAATGTTTTAAAGATATTATTCTCATCATTCAATTCATGCATTGGAGTTAGTATTTAATATTCTTACCAGTTATAAACTCAAGCGTTTTAATTCAAAGGATCTTAGTTAGTCGTCGTTAAATTAACTTTTGAAACCTCTTTAATGATGAAAATGTACCTCGTCAAAATCTTTCCATGGGCACTCGAGCAGTAGAGAGCTCGGAAGGTGATGACTCACTTTTGAGCCCACAGCAGGGTGATAGGAAGGGCATTAAGCCTCAGTTCCCAAGCTTCAATCCGTATGTGCCCAATCCAAAATAGGGACTAATAGTGACTCATAGATCATATTGTTATAAAAAGTATTTATCTCAACATCTGGTTTCCCCACTTCTTTCATCTAGCAACGTCCCACATTTAGCAGACGAGCACTCCAAATACACTAAATTATTTTATCCTGAATACCTTTAATGATGTTCCGCGGTATATATGAACACTAGAGTGCTAACATTCACATTACGGCTACAACTGATAGTTTGACGAGTTCACCTTAATATCATAATTCATATATTACCCTGAGCTGCATATTAAGATTTTACCATTAATGTAACTATTTTCGTTGCCAGTTCATGAAGAGTATTAGTTTCAGTATAATTATTAATCTGAAATGGGATGGTTAATTTAACACCTAGATAGTTGCATAAAACTTGCAAGCGAATGCCGCAAACTCTGAATGAATGAATAGGATTGGATTGAGTTGGAGGGGGAAGAAGAGTGAAGGCACCGAGTGAACTCCAGGGATTCGCAATGTAGGTATCATAAAATTATTATAATGATCATAGATACTTAGTTGCATAAAAAAAATGCAAATGAATGCCGCATTCTCTGAATGAATGAATAGGATTGGATTGGGTTGGAGGGGGAAGAGTGAAGGCATCGAGTGAACTCCAGGGATTCGCAATATAGGTATAAACTTATTATAATGATCATATCTGTCTAGAGTAGTCAGTAAATTCCTGCTTTAGAGCTACAACAAAATTTAATCTTATATGAAATTATTACAAATTGATAGATTTTGGTACAGTTTCTAAGAATATTTTGCATAGAATACTCAATACATAATTTCTTTACAGTGTGTTATTTTTTATGTTTTACACATTTCTCGATTGAACGATTTTGGACTTAATAGTTTAATCTTTTTGTAGGGCGTAAAGGATACCCCAAAATAAATTGCATAGCACTGTAATACTGGTAATACTTATCCAAGATGGTTTGGCTAAAATTAGTGGTAATATTATACTGATATATCTCTTTGGATTTCGAATATAACCATCAATAAGCGTAGACTAACTAGTGATATAATACCGAGAAAATGATTGAGATATATTAATACGATACTTCGGTTAGCCTTACAATCATCATTATTTGGAAAATAGAGCTGGAACCTTAAGAGATTCCAAAACACTGGGAAAACGCGGCTAACGTAACCTAACTCAAATTTGAAGCTTTGCGTACCTTAACAAGTTAATTTATGTGATTACCTAATTGATTACCTAATTGTGTTTACGGGAAAGAGCCCAAAGCTCGTATCTTCCCGTCTCCTGATCGGTAGTAACGCAAATTTATATAATAGGCAATATAAGGGGTGCATAAAACGAATGGTAACCAACATCTAAATCAAGTATATTAACCATTTATCAGCATTAGAATACACTTCTCGTGTATGTTATAAATGTTGACAGATTAAAAAATAACCAACCTTATTTCCGGTAACGCGAGCATAATCTTTATCACCTCGCATAACTTTCTAATTATTATGTCGATAATGTCCGTTTAGGTTCTCATATTATGTATTACGTAAAACTATAACAAACTATTACTTCATAGCTAAATTACTAAATAATTTTTATCTAGAATTAGATAGTTGGAAGATTTAACATAGAATAACTATCTCGTTTCTTTCATATTACAAAATATATTCCTCAATGGATTTGTCCCGATTATCGTCCAGTTGTTTTGTGGTAAGAAAATTTCTTAAGAGGGTTGACCTGTGATGGCGATGCCCTTATAAAATATGTAATTATTAATCAAATAAGTATATAACCATATGTGGAATCATCAATATTTACATCGACCGGGACTTGAACCTAGGACACAATCATTATGCCAATGCGCTACCATCTACTCCACAGAAGGTCTAAAGGGGAAACTAACATTACCGCTATATCTTCAGTACTAGGAATGAATGCATTCTATCTGAATGCCACTCTCTTCATATTACAGTTTCCCCCAACCTCACTCTTGGATTTGTTTTTGCATTGAATTCAAATCTCAATCTCATTTGGGACCAACTCTAATCAAATAAGCACATTACCATATGTGAAAACATGAATAATTTATACACCCACCGGGACTTGAACCTAGGACGCATAATTACTGTGCCAAAGCGCTACCAACTAAACCACAGAAGGTATAAAAGGGAAACTAACCTTACAGCTATATCTGCTCTACTAGGAATGAACACATTCTATCTGCATGCCACTCTCTTCATATTACAGTTTTCCCCAAACTCACACGTAGCTTCGTTTTCGCGTTATATTAATATTTCAATCTCATTTCACACCAACAATAATCAAATAAGCACATTACCATATGTGAAAACATGAATAATTTTTACCCCGACTGCGACTTGAACCTAGGACACATACTATGCCAAGGTGCTACCAACTACACCACAGAGGGTCTAAAAGGGAAACTAATCTTCCAGCTATATTTGCTATACTAGGATTGAACTCATTCTCTCTGAATGCCACTCTGTTCATATTACAGTTTCCCCCAGCCTCATTTTCATATTTAATTCAAATCTCAATTTCATTTGGGACCAACAATAATCAACTAAGCACATTACCATATGTGAAAACATGAAAAAATTTTACCCCGACTGGTACTTGAACCTAGGACACATAATTACTGTGCCAAACCGCTACCAGCTAAATCACAGAAAGTCTAAAAGAGAAACTAACCATACAGCTATATCTGCTATACTAGGATGAACACATTCTATCTGAATGCCACTCTGTTCATTTTACAGTTTCCCCCAACCTCATTCGTGACTTCCTTTTCACATTTAATTCAAATCTCAATCTCATTTCAGACCAACAATAATCAAATAGGCACATTACCATATGTGAAAACATGAATAATTTTTACCCCGACTGGGACTTGAACCTAGAACACATAATTACTATGCCAAGGTGCTACCAACTACACCACAGAAGGTCTAAAAGGGAAACTAACCTTACAGTATATCTGCTATACTAAGAATGAATGCATTCTATCTGAATGCCACTCTGTTCATATTACAGTTTCCCCCAAAATAACTCTGGCTTCGTTTTTGCATTTTATTCAAATTTCATTTTCATTTGGGACCAGCAATAATCAACTAAGCACTTTACCATATGTGAAAACATGAATAATTTTTGCCCTTTTAGACCTTATGTGGTGTAGCTAGTAGCGCCTTGGCACAGTAATTATGTGTGCTAGGTTTAAGTTCAGGTTGGTGCAAAAATTATTCATGTTTTCACATATGGTAATGTGCTTATTTGATTATTGTTGGTCCCAAATGAGAATGAGATTTGAAATAAATGTGAAAACGAAGCAACGAGTGAGGTTGGGGGAAACTGTAATATGAACAGAGTGGCATTCAGAAAGAATGCATTAATTCATAGTATAGCAGATATAGCTGTAAGTTTAGTTTCCCTTTTAGACCTTCTGTGGTGTAGTTGGTAGCACCTTGGCACAGTAATTATGTGTCGTAGGTTCAAGTCCCGGTCAGGGTAATAATGATTAAATTTGCTCAGTATCAGAAGGATTCTAGAACTACACGCGGCTAAGAACAAGAGCTACAAAATGCCAGAAAACTAGTTTTGAAACTTTGATATCTCGGTAATGCTTATGATATTGCCATGAGTGGCTACTGATACATCGAAATTTTAAAGCAGGGGTGTGCAACCTGCGGCCCAAGGGCCGCATGCGGCCCTCAAAGGCTTTCATTGCGGCCCTTTCTCCTAAAAATAAATAAGTGCGGCCCTCAGAGAGAGAGAGAGAGAGAGCGCGCCTCGAACTGAATATTCCAACAACTCTCTCTCTCTCTCTCTCTCTCTCTCTCTCTCTCTCTCTCTCTCTCTCTCTCTCTCTCTCTCTCTCTCTCTCTCTCTCTCTCTTGTGTTTTCATCAACAACCCTTCCTCAAAAACCGATGGTACGAGGGGGTCATCGTTATCAGTAACCCCTTTTAAGATCACTGTAAACACCGAAACGATAATTATTTTTAAGGTTGGATGTTTACACTTTTTACACTCTCTGCTATGCTTTGCAGTACAGCCGTACAGGAATTAGTATAGTTCTCAGTTTATCTCAGACTCAAGTGGTGAAATCAGTGTGCTTCATTTGTTGTGGTTGATTTGTGATTACCGGTATTCTAAGTCTAACTCTAACTAAGGTGTTCATGTTGCAGTTTTGTGATTGGCTTTAGAAAACTTGCAAGCAAAACATTTTGAGAATTATATATTTCTGCTGAAATTTGGTACTAATTATATTGCAATCTATTACATTATTCTTAATTAAAGCCTTTAATTAAGAAAAATGTAATAGATTGCAATATAAATAATACCACATTTTCAGCAGAAATATATAATTCTCAAAATGTTTTGCTTGCAAGTTTTCTAAAGCCAATCACAAAACTGTAACATAAACAACTTAATTAGAGTTAGTCTTTAATTTAAAGTTAACTTTTTCCTATTATATATTTTGCTCAGCAGGAGAGATCTTATTGCACTAATAATTGCTTCTACGAATAAAAAACGCAAGATTTCAGATGAAAACCGGAGTTTTCAAGAGAAATGGACTGAACAATGAAGACTAGAATGGGGTCTCAAAATATTGACTTCGGTTCACTTATTGTCCTGCATTGTATCATACACCAGGAAGCTTTATGTGCGAAGACAATAAACTTTCATCATGTGACTAATATTCTCGTGAAAGCTATCAATTTCATTAGGTCAAGAGGTCTAAATCACCGCGAGTTTCAGCAGTTAATGGCAAACATTGATGCAGAGTACAGTGATGTGAAGTATTTTTGTGAGGTAGGGTGGCTAAGCAAAGCAGGAATGTTGAAGACAGCATATGACCTTTTGGAAGAAATTGCGCTGTTCTTAGATATGAAAGGTAATGCTATCCCTGAATTGAGAGATAAGGAATGGAGATGTGACTTAGCATTTTTAGCAGATATAACTGATCATCTTAGTGCACTGAATGTTAGACTTCAAGGAAAAGATCAGCTAATAAAAGAGATGTTCTCACTGATCAAAGGCTTCCAGATAAAACTGCATCTGTGGGAGTCACAAATCAGAAACCAAAACCCAGCCCACTTTCCTACACTGAAAAACCATGACACTAGCAACCCTCAGTATCAGAAGTATGGTGATAAATTGGCAGTCTTACGAGAGGAATTTTCAGAAAGATTTGGTGACCTCAAGAAACATTCACAAGCCATTAAAGTCTTTGCTTCTCCTTTTTCTGTGGATGTGACAGCAATTCCCGAGGACATACAGATGGAAATTTTTGAACTACAGTGCAATGATGAACTAAGAAAGAAGTTTGATGATAGTTCAGTATACCAGTTTTATAAGAAGCATGTATCAGTAACAGTGTATCCAAAACTCTCTGCTCATGCAAGGAAAATGATGGCAGTGTTTGGTAGCACATATGTATGTGAGCAGCTTATTTAAAAAATGAATCTAGTTAAAAACAAGCATAGGTCTTTACTTACTTATGAACATTTGGAATGTACCCTGCGTGTAGCTACATCATCCATACAGCCTGATATTCATGAGTTGGTGTCCCAAATGCAACATCAACCATCTCACTAGGGTAGCCTTTTATTTGCTCATTAATGATTAGGAAAATGTCCGTGTTTGATAATTCTTATGTTAATGATCCCAGTTAACCAATAATAAGTAATTATTTATGTTTGTACATTATAATAATAAGGTACGGTAGCCTTTCATTTGCTCATTTATAGTAAGGAAAATACTTTTGTTTCAGACAATTCTTATTTTTGTGATCCCAATTTAAATAAAATCAGTAACAAACTAATTATCTATCTTTATTAGTATAATCTCACATAATATGTCTTCGATTGTAGTAAAAGGCATGAAATAGTAAGGTTATGTGGCCCTCCATACCAACAGAGTCGTGACTAGTGGCCCTTTGGGAAAAAAGGTTGCACACCTCTGTTTTAAAGTAACAAAACTTCAAATAAGTTTTCAGGCATTTTATGGCTTTTTACACATAGCACTAGACGTATCATTTATGGACAACATTATATATATATATATATATATATATATATATATATATAT
Organism: Halocaridina rubra; assembly: GCA_037179515.1. Lineage (NCBI taxonomy): Eukaryota > Metazoa > Arthropoda > Malacostraca > Decapoda > Atyidae > Halocaridina > Halocaridina rubra. The sequence goes on along the minus strand of JAXCGZ010005753.1, from coordinate 16,732 downwards.
ATATATATATATATATATATATATATATATATATATATATATATATATATATATATATATATATATATATATATATATATATATATATATATATATATATATATATATATATATATATATATATATATATATATATATATATATATATATATATATATATATATGTCGTATGACTTCCGTCATGCTGAAGCCAGAATCTGAAACTTGTAACAGATCTTGAGCGGAAACGGTTGGTCGAGGGCACGGATATTTTATTACAATGTTTGTAGAAAGTGCCAAGGAAATATATGACCGGAACCGTGAGACTTAGGATCTGGCATCGAGAAGGGCAGGAAAGGACAGGAAGTTAGCCATTTCCTAAACCTCAAGAAATATAAACAGGTGTTTCGTACACAGGTACACGCCCAGGAGAGATGCCCAATAACTCCTCCCCGGAAGTAGGTGGGATTCCACTTTGAACCTGGCGTTGATTAGCTAGGACTAGATCTGACTGATTTCATTGGAGAATTGGATGTTAAGCCACGCCCTGCCCCTGGGGGTATTTAAAGAGCCACCCAGGGCAGGGACAGTTAGTTAGAACCTTGCCAGGGGCACGAATAGATCATAGATTGTGATAGTCATAGGGTGGGGGCATTGGGGCATTGAGGCGTCGGATGTGTTGTACTCTAGAATAAATATAAGTAAAGGAACTACTGCTTGTCCATTCTTACCTTGTACCCATCAGGTACTAATATTTATAACCTAATAAACCACGCTACCATAATTATAAGTTTATATACGTAGGAGGAAAAGCCCTACGTCAGTGGTGTCATTAGATGGGATAAATAAAACCAATACGACAGTGGTGACGCTCGGTGGGATAATAACAAAACCTTTATGTCAGTGGTGGCAGTGCGGTACGGATCTTCACGAGGAAAAAAAAAAAAAAAAAAAAAAAAAAAAAAAAAAAAAAAAAAAACATACGAAGAGACAGGTGAATGCCAGTGCAGACCCGTGCAGAGAAAATAAGAATGGCAAAAGCAGAAATCCAACATCTCCCAATTCAAGAAATGAGTGACGAGGCCAAACACCGGAGAATTCTCGAACTGGAGGAGCAAGTGCGGCGCCTACAAGCACGCGCCGACGCCGCTCCGTCGAGAAGGAACTTGGCCGACGCCGACAGTGAAACCGACGCCTCAAACATCGACGAACAGCCGGCCGCTCCGAACCCCGTGGTGACACAGGGAACGCAGCAGGCCCAGCCCCCACCCTGTGCCCTGGTTGTAAAGACGCCTCGAGTCAAAAATTCACTTTTATACCTCGACGGCGCAAATGTAAAAGACCGTGAATGTCCGTCCATAATTCCCGCGACCGACTTCCTGAAATACTTGGGTCTGCGGATGAGAAGTGACGAGTGCTCAAATAGAGAATATTATAAAACTTTGAAGGAACTATTTCTAAGATATTTCTTAGTAAGCCGAAGTGTGACCGGAGCATTGAGTGAAAATGCCCATTACAAGAGGTATAAGTTGCCGGATCCGACCAAGAAGACGGCGATTCGTCGATTTTACTCGAAGAGAAGAAGGAGAACCCTCTCCTTCCTTGCCTTCTGCCATGAAGTTTTTCAGGACCACCTCCTTAAAATAAGCTAAGTACTTGTGATCTGTATCCAGTGAGTAATGGGACAATTAGCAAAAGAAATTGAGGTCGGTGGACGCCGCCATCTTATCTTGTAGTTATGCTTTGACTCAGCCAACCCACTCATAAGGGGTGTGGCGCTTAATAAGTTGATAAAAGTAGAATTTCTGTACCCATTACTAACATGGATAATTTGTACTAATAGCTATAAGCAGTAATAAACTCCGTTTTTTGTTATAATTTGAGTAATATAAAGAATTTGCGTTGGAAGTGCGTTCCATTTATTTGTATTAATGCTTAGATTGAATTTTAAGAACGCGAATGTATCGATTTTTAATTGAAAAAATTCCGTGAATCACTGTTACAGTATATTAATTTCTTAAGTGTAAGAATTACAGTGAGTAATATACTTGAATCTGCTTTTAAGGTTTTACTTAGAACACGTGTGGTTTTCGAGAAAGGAATGCGGAAGTGACCATTCGATCTCCCAACCTCGTTATTGTAAATCTGTAGTAATTGTACTGAGCTTTGATATTTTAAAGTACGTGTAAAATCATTTTTATATTAATTTCTTAAAGCGTAAGAAATCGAGTGTTAAGATTGCACCTGTTTTCAAGGTTCTTTCTTTTTTTGTTTGTTTTTTTCTCCGGGGGAGGAATGTTTTAGCGAAAGAAAGACATAAACGACAGATCGTTCTTTTTGTGTTATGATGATGGGGAATTAATATTACGATACGTGTGTGGCATGTTCTTTTTGAAGAATAAGAAATTTTCGTGATATTAGTTAGAGATGAGTTTTTTTAATTTCACGCTATGCAGGTGAAAGTAAGAGTAAATTAGAGTAGTTGTGCTGTCCTAGAATAGGGACGGTTTTTCAGTGTCACCCAAACGTAGCTTCAAGGGAGTAGAATGTTTGTTTGTTCGTTAGAATGGGACTTAGGACTGGTGAGGAAGTCTGTGACCGCACGGCTCAGCCGAGATTTCACCTTTAATCTCCTTCAGAGAGATAAGGGAAAGGAAAACCAACGCGTTGTAAATAAAAGGGAATTTTACAGAAAGGGGATGATTGTCTTGAAAGTGATATAGCGAATGAGTGTGAATGACTGGGGGTATAATGGGGGGGTTGCTCTAGGGGGTGAAATCGCGGAAAAGCACCGTTAGGAAGCATGATTGGGGAGTCTGCGAGGATCGTTCCCCTGCTCCGCCAGGTCCTTCTGCATGCCATATCAGAGTGTATTTATGGGAGGTGATGCGCTGTTGCAATATCTAGTGAGGGATATGGATGAGAAGGTAATTCTCCACCTGCCCAGATATGGTTGAAATGCCGAGTTTGTTTTATTTTTGTTTTGTCCCCTACTCCGCCATTGAGATTATTATTCGATTTCCGAGAGATTCCAAGATAGATGTTACGTGATAAAGGACGTGAATCTATGAATGATTCTTTATTTTCTTTGCTAGCTGCAGTACATACATTATTTGTCTGAAGAGATATGTTAGATTGATAAAGTAAAACTTTGCGAGTTTTAGCCATGATAATGTTTTATCAAAATTATTTCGGCTTGGTCATAGAGTGAGAGCTGACACGAAATGACAACAAGAATGTTACACAGCTGTATCCCGTATTTGAGAGAGCAGATATAAGTCAAATTCGAGATAGTAAAAGAAAATATATATTTTATGTTTGAATTGTTTATGTACAACTCCGTACGAGATTTTGAAGTTTAAGCAAAATGCATTCCTTACTGTTGATAATGAAATATACTTTTTGTTTTTATTATTGCATACACAGAGATAGACTTTTTATATTCTTAGATACCCGTTTTTGTTATAGTTCTTTTTGTATTGAAGAAATCTTTAAAATCTTACTTAAAGGATTCTGAAAAGATTATCTAGAGAGAACCATGGTTAATCCCTAGCATTTTCATGAATTTTAGATTACAATCGGGCTAATTAAAGATAATTGAGATTATTAGAGATTATTTGCTGAGTTTTAAAGTTAAAATTAATGACACTTAAGTCCTTTTTAAGAAGTTATTAAGAAAAGGATATTTGTACTTTTGTTGATAGTAGTAGGGATACCGTCACATATGATTTTAGTTTTTTTGCTTTAATTTCATCAGTGTGTGTGCTTCGACTTAACCCTCTGATTTATAGCATGAAAAGAGAGAGATTGTCATTATAGACAAGGATGTGTATGCTGTTACAGTGGAGTCCTTATCAGGATTAAACAGAAAGGAATGGATTTATGCTTCGACAGTTCTGCAGTTGTACACTAAGTTCTTTTTGCTTTTGTTTTGTTAATGAGGAAATAAGAATAGCCCTCTGACAATAAACGTAAGACTCTATCGATAGTCATTGCTAACGTTTGTTCACGTTCATTTGTTTATTTATTTTATTATTAGAGATACTCTGCGACACTTTTTTATTTTCAGTACCAGTTAAAAGGAAGAGGCCCGTCTCAGCTGACACAGACTGGAGGCCATGACGTATTTCAAGGTCGCCCAGTCTCTCTCTCTCTCTCTCTCTCTCTCTCTCTCTCTCTCTCTCTCTCTCTCTCTCTCTCTCCTACCTTTCACTCGACTCTGAGCCTGACAGAGGCTCCGTTCAATGCTAAAAGAACGTTGCTGTCTTTGAGTTTTTTTTGTGTTTTTTTCCAGCGAAGCTAGGCGATAATTGTGCCTACATTTTATTGCAGTCAATAGATTGTTGCATGCTGTTATTGCATAAATATTTTTGCCACATGTCGCAACTGTTTAGAGGATAGATAGAACTCCCATTGACAAATTGTGGAGCCAGCAAGTTGCCACTTATGCTATATATATATATACATTGATTATGACAGCAGGAATTTGAATATTAAAGGAGACTGTGTTAGAATAAGCATCACTATGAAATATAAGTATAGAACTCTGTTCTTACTTCTGAATGCCAGTCTCCACTGTATATATATTGATATTTTTGATTTAGTATATTTATTTTTATTGTTTATTATTCTTATTTTTAGATCGTGATTATTAGTAATGTTAATATGTTGACTGATATTGTTGCTATCTCTCAATGGCCTGTTGCTAATTATTAGTTGTGAAATGAAATCAGCAGTAACTTGATGATTTGTATCTTTTATCTGAATTCATACTTGATGTTACTGTAGCCACCGCTAATAAGAATGTTTCTTTAGTGGCTTTTCTCAGCATTTAATGATTGTTCTTTTTGACATTTATAGTAGAGTAATGCTATGTAGCAGTTGCTAAGTCCTAAGTATCTTGGAATAATAATCTAGTTGTGTAGACACATACCTTCCATTACCACCCTATTCCTAGGCAGCCCCGACCTGCAAGTTCTAAAAGGTCTTTAGATTTTGTCCGTCAGACAAGTCCCTAATGCCCATTGAATAGAGATTGCAATCACTTGCAGTTGCAGGGGAGGCAAAGTATAGCCTCGATTACCAACGTATGGCCATTGTTGGTACCCTGAAGTCATAGGGAACCTTTCTTACAACTGTAGTAGTGACATAGGTTCAAACTTTCATCCTGCGATCTACTTCGAAGGTACGTGTGAGAGGACCGTACAGGAAGAGTAACGCTGTGACGTTGCAGGTCTCCTGCGTGGTGGTCTTAGTCAAGATCGGCCGAGGGCGGGACGAGGAAGCCGGGCTGGAAGGATTCGCGGGATGGGGCCCAGTCCTTGTCCTTTTTGCTTTGCCTAACCGAGTAACGGAGATATGGCAACAAACCTGGGCCTGCAGCGAGGACGGCGGGGGAGTGAAAGCGAAAGAATCCCCGAGGGAAACCGGGGAATCGCACCTAGCAAGAATTCATGAGCAAGGGACAGAGAAAACGAAAGTCGTCCTAGACAGAGAAAACGAAAGTCGTCCTGGACAGGGAGGACAGTCCTAAAAGAATAAAAATTTTAAACTACTTTAAAAACCCAGGTAATCTTGATGAAATCCCAGAAACAAGGAGATCCCCCTACGTGTCATAACGGTAGTAAAAAGAGAGGAAAAGAAACGCAGAAATATTTTAAAATATTTTAATAATACCTTTAAAAGCCACGTAAATGAGAAAGAAAAATGATCCCTATACATGTCCGAACTTTAGTGAAAAGAGAAAGAAGGGTATTTAAAAGGAAAAAAAAAAAAAAAAATCCCTTATTGGTTAATTAAAATTACCTCCCTATTAGAACGGAAAAAAAATGGGAAAGAAAATGTCCCCACCGTCTTTTGTGCTAAAAAAAGGAGACAAAATATTTTTATTTTTATGTTTATTTTTTTGCTTTGCTAGCTTTAAGATAATTTTAAGCGCAAACTCAGAGTCTCCCTTAAATATAGTGTTGAGTAAGTGCCATTGATAAAGTGTATGATGTGAACTAAGATTAATAAGTTATTTTCTGCTTAAATAATATTAGTGTTTTGTTTTAGCATTATTATTATTTGAATTATGATTTAATCTTTAGATTCATTAAGTTTTTATGTTAAGTGGTCTCTGAATAGTAATATAATATGAAAGTAACACATGCTTTGTTCCAGGAGTAGTTTTTAAGGCTTAATTTTAAGACAAATCAATGCCCCTAATAATGATAGGAATAGAACTTATGAAGGTAAGGTCTCTTATAGAAATTACTGTTGATGTTATAGTCTATTGCATTCTACATGTTTATACATGCTAATACTCTACTTAATTGTTTGCTAATGTTCTAAATGAGTCATAATCCTACTGTAATTAACTCAATTTTGTCTTTTAAAGAAACGAGAGAAGTAGATGAATTAATGTTTTGATTTAAACTGACTTTTTGATCTTAATTAATGTTTAATATTAGTTTCACACTGGAATTATGTTGTTTTTAGATATAAGAATATGTTTGTATTTCAGATTTCCAACAAGGACATAGACCCTGCATGCTCTAGTTGTCTGTAAAGGTACTCTCTATATGTTATGTTTGTGTAATTTGTATAGGAATTCTTAGAACATAGCTTAAATAATTCGGCCCCATTTCTATTGTAAACTAATGTTAGCTAGGATATGTCCAAGAGCTCCCGGAAAATTAGCCCATGCTTCGACTGAAATAAGAGATATTTCAGTTTTGGTTGGGAGGGATGTCGTATGACTTCCGTCATGCTGAAGCCAGAATCTGAAACTTGTAACAGATCTTGAGCGGAAACGGTTGGTCGAGGGCACGGATATTTTATTACAATGTTTGTAGAAAGTGCCAAGGAAATATATGACCGGAACCGTGAGACTTAGGATCTGGCATCGAGAAGGGCAGGAAAGGACAGGAAGTTAGCCATTTCCTAAACCTCAAGAAATATAAACAGGTGTTTCGTACGCAGGTACACGCCCAGGAGAGATGCCCAATAACTCCTCCCCGGAAGTAGGTGGGATTCCACTTTGAACCTGGCGTTGATTAGCTAGGACTAGATCTGACTGATTTCATTGGAGAATTGGATGTTAAGCCACGCCCTGCCCCTGGGGGTATTTAAAGAGCCACCCAGGGCAGGGACAGTTAGTTAGAACCTTGCCAGGGGCACGAATAGATCATAGATTGTGATAGTCATAGGGTGGGGGCATTGGGGCATTGAGGCGTCGGATGTGTTGTACTCTAGAATAAATATAAGTAAAGGAACTACTGCTTGTCCATTCTTACCTTGTACCCATCAGGTACTAATATTTATAACCTAATAAACCACGCTACCATAATTATAAGTTTATATACGTAGGAGGAAAAGCCCTACGTCAGTGGTGTCATTAGATGGGATAAATAAAACCAATACGACAGTGGTGACGCTCGGTGGGATAATAACAAAACCTTTACGTCATATATATATATATATATATATATATATATATATGAAAACATGAATCGTTTTTACCCCGACCGGGAGTTAAGACCTGTGGTGTAGTTGGTAGCACTTTAGCTTAGTAAGTACAAGTCCCAGGTTCAAGTCCCAGGTAGGGTAAAAATTATTCATATATATATATATATATATATATATATATATATATATATATATATATATATATATATATATATATATATATATATATATATGTATGTATGTATGTATGTATGTATGTATGTATGTATGTATGTATGTATGTATGTATGAGTGTGTGTGTGTGTGTGTGTGTGTGTGTGTGTGTGTGTGTGTGTGTGTGTGTGTGTGTGTGATTACCTAATTGTGTTTACGGGAAAGAGCCCAAAGCTCGTATCTTCCCGTCTCCTCATCGGTTCCATTTTATACTTAGTCATACTTATCATACCTGTCCTTATAACTATGGATTGAGATAGCATTAACTACCTCCTCGCTTAGCGAATTCCAATTATCAACTACTCTTACACTGAAAAAGTATTTCCTCACATCCTGCAAAGAAGTTTTCTAACCAAGCTTCAAACTATGACCTCTAGTTCTAGAGCCAGCCATATCAAAATATCGATCCCTATCCACTCTATCATAACCATGAAGGAATTTAAAGACTGTCTAATTCCCTCAGCCTCTCATCATAACTGAGATTGCGTATTTCTGGCACCAGTTTCGTGGCATGTCTTTGAACTTTTTCAAGCTTAGCTATGTGCTTTTTCAAGTGCGGATTCCAAAAGGGGGCTGCATATTCCAGTTTGGGCCTCACATAGGTTACATAAATATTTCTGAACATTTCCTTGTCCATGTGCCTGAAGGCTACCCTTACATTTGATAAGAATGCATATGCTGCCCTTACTATGCCATTTATATGTATTTCTGGAGACAAATCTGCCAGTATGTTTACTCCTAGATCTCTCTCATTTTCTGTCTCTTGAAGTTGTACTCCAGCCACCGAGTAGTCAAGCTTGGGCCTTCTTGCACTTGTACCCATTCTCATTACCTTACATTTTCAGTATCTAGAGGGTTTATGATAAGTGTAAAATCCTGGTACACTAAAACGAGCAGTAGTTTTTATTTCTAAAAGCCACACAATATGAAACCTGAGAATAAATGATAAAATATCAGAATTGTTCAATTTGTCCTTGACACCTGCCATATTCCAACAACACATATTGAGCTCACTGGGAAATACGCTATTTGTGCACATCTTCAAAATACGAAGGAGCATACCTGTCAATAATTTCACCATCTCGTAATAATATGCGACGCTGATTGTCGTAATGGATATTAACGCCTTGATTTTCTGGTCTCTCCTTCTCTTCTCTTTCTTCCGTAGTCAAGCAAGCTCTCTTCTTACAGCAGGATGTACAGTAATCCCTCGCTATATCGCGCGGTTCACCTATTGCGGATTCACTGTAATGCGTTTTTTTTGGCGATTTTTTTTTCTGGGTATATGCGAAAATATTGAAGTTTTAAGGAATAAAAATTTTCAGTATTATCATTATTTTACTGAGAAAAAAAATCATTATTTTATCGAGAAAAAAAATTTATTTCCCAGCCTAAGAATAATAAAACAGTAAGAAATAGTAAAAAAACAAATTTGAACATGTAACTCTGCACCACAGAAAGTACGATACCGGTATCAGCATTTCGGAAAACGCAAAGGGTTGCAACTACGTGAGCTATCATATATTAAAATTTCCAGTAGTTTCATGATTTTATTGATAAAAAACGTATTTCTTAGCCTAAGAATAATAAAACAGTAACAAATAGTAAAAAAACATAAATACTAACAGTATTGCACCATGTAAAATACGATACCGGGGTGAGCGTTTCGGAAAATGAAAAGGGTCGCACCTACGTGAGCTAGTACATATTGAAACTTTCATATTTTTATTGATTAAACAAGTATTTCCTAGCCTAAGAATAAAAAACAGTAAAAATTAGTAAAAAACATAAATTTAAGCATATAACTCACAGTATTGCACCATGTGAAATACTGTCTGATAGCATACAATGTATTGGCGTCTTGGAAAACGCAAAGGCTCGCACCAAAGTGAGATAGTTCATGGAATGCTATTGGATGAAAGGGTGGGAGATGACGAATCACATAATTGTTAGCCTTCAGGCACATGGACAAGGAAATGTTCAGAAATATTTATGTAACCTATGTGAGGCCAAAACTCGAATATGCAGCCCCCCTTTTGGAATCCGCACTTGAAAAAGCACATAACTAAGCTTGAAAAAGTTCAAAGACATGCCACGAAACTGGTGCCAGAAATACGCAATCTCAGTTATGATGAGAGGCTGAGGGAATTAGACTTACCATCACTCGAAGCTAGAAGAGTGAGGGGGGATATGGTGACAGTCTTTAAATTCCTTCATGGTTATGATAGAGTGGATAGGGATCGATATTTTGATATGGCTGGCTCTAGAACTAGAGGTCACAGTTTGAAGCTTCGTAAGAAAACTTCTTTGCAGGATGTAAGGAAATACTTTTCCAGTGTAAGAGTAGTTGATAATTGGAATTGGCTAAGCGAGGAGGTAGTTAATGCTATCTCAATCCATAGTTTTAAGGACAGGTATGATAAGTATGACTAAGTATAAAATGGAACCGATGAGGACACGGGAAGATACGAGCTTTGAGCTCTTTCCCGTAAACACAATTAGGTAATCACTAAGTGCTTAGTGGAAATGACTAAGTGCTTAGTGGAAAACTTTACCATAATTTCCATAAATCTGAAATCCTGCAGAGTACTGTGAGTACAAAACTTATATTTGTTGTATGACGAGACTGTCCAAAATATTAAAGGAAAAAAATTGAGAACATTTTCGTGAGGGGAGAGAGAAGCTGCCGTCCAGTTCTGCCTTGAAGGAAATTTAGAAGAGTTGCCAGAGGTGAATAATAAAAAAAAAAAATACCAAATATCCACCTGTCAACAGTACTGAGTTAAGTTGCCAAGTAGTACAGCTGTCTTATTTTCTTCATTTTTTTTTTTGCTTTTCTTTTAGCTTTCTCTTTTACTATTTTTTATTATTTTGTATATATATTGAGTTGAATGTAAAGTCTAATCCTGTGATAACATATCTTGGTTAGCAAGTGAGTTTATCAGTTAGGAAAAATATATAGCAGAAACAGGTGGGTGCCACCTCAGACGCAAATTCGAATTTTCCTTCAGGTTTGACTTTTGCTTTTCTTTTTCTTTTTATCCTTAAATTACCATGGTCAAGTTTTTAAGTTAAGATGTGTGTTACCAGAAAAGAGATAAACTGAGTCACTAAATATCACTTATATGGAGATATAAAAATTCTGTGTGAAGCTTAATTAAAAGTTTTTCTCTTTTTTTTTTCCTCTTTCTCGTCTTCTTTCTATATTCTGTGAGAGGGAGAACATAAAAATGACGCCATCTCTGTCCCAAACCTCTCCCATCCATGGGTCGGTAGGAGGGGTAGCCATTAGGAGACTTAAACAGAAAATCAAGAATTTAGAGGCAATGGTTATAAGCCTTGATGATAAAATTCGGAATATGGATAGAGAAATGAAAGAGAATGAAACACTCAGAGAGCAAATAAGATCTTTGGAGGAAGCAAATAAAGCACAAGGGCAGGAGAGAAAGGAACTAGAAAAAAGAATAAAGAAGCTGGAAGGGGAAAAGAGTCAACTAGAATCTAGAATTTCTAAACAAGAAGATAAAAACAAACAGCTGAATGACAACCTAAAGGAATTAGATGTTAGTTCACTGCTCTCTTCTGAGAGAGACGAGATTGCTGCTTGGAATGTCCAGATTAAGGAAAACATTGAACAGTTCAGAAAAGAGTTCCAGGAGCTGAATATGGAAAATGATGCCATGAAAACTTCCTTTGCTGATGCGCTAAAGGGGAATGTGGCAGTAAAAGAGGCTGTAAAGGTGGTGGCACTGGAAAACATACAAACACTTGACTATAAAGAGACAGTAATTGAAAAAATGAAAGATGTTGTGATGGAAAGGGCAAACCCACTCATCAGACAGGCACTTGATAAGGAGAAGACAGTGGTAATCTCAGGCATAAGCGAATCCCAGGAGCCAACATGGCAGGGGAGATTTGAAGAAAATAAAGCTAGGGTTGTAGACCTGATAAGAAAGCTTGGAGTAGTTTTTGGTCCTGAGGATATTGTAAGCATACACCAACTAGGTAAATATTCGAGGGAAGGAAAGCCGAGACCAACAAAAGTAACCTTTGAGAGAGGGGAAACATGTAGGGAAATATTGTTGAGAAAAAAAAGTCTAAAAGACCTTCAAGAATTCAAAGAAGTGTTCATTAGACGATACAGAACACAGGAAGAGTTGGGAAAGATAAAAAACTTGTTGCAAGAGGCAAGAAGGTTAAATGAGGAAAGAAATGAAGAAGAGAAGAAAAATTTTCGTTACAGAGTTCTTCCAGACAAAGGGGAGATAAAGAAGATAATGACAGAAGATCAGGGGATGGGGCCTCATTAAGATTGTTATGCACAAATGCTGATGGATTAGCTGGTAAGGCAGTAGAATTAAAAGATAGGATTCACAACAGTAAGGCAGATATAGTAGCAATTACAGAGACTAAGTTGAGTGAGGACATCAACAGTGTCACAGTTTTTCCTAAGGGCTTCAGAATACTAAGGGTTGAAAGATCTGAGAGGACTGGTGGAGGGATAGCCCTGCTCATAAGTGAAAGGATTCAAGTTGAAGAAATAAACTTGGCTATAGAAAGTGAGTTCAAGGAATTTCTTGTTGCTCGCATAAATACTGGGTCAGAGAGCATTATAATAACTGTTGTATACAACCCACCAAGGAACCAAAATAGGCTTGAAGTTTATGAGGAAAGTCATATAGGTACTATTGAAGTCATAAACTCAGTTGTTAACATGGCACGGGAAAAAATGTAGGATTTTGATTATGGGAGACTTTAATCATAAAGAGATAGATTGGATAAATCTTGACCCACACAGTGGTGAGGACTCATTCGGGGCAAGATTCCTAGATTGCGTACAAGGGAATTTCCTACACCAACATGTAATGGAACCAACAAGGGCCAGGGGTGGGGATGAGCCATCACTACTTGATCTAGTGTTCACAGATAATGTGTTGGATATTGAAAAAATTGAGTATGAACCACCAATTGGAAAGAGTGACCACTGTGTGTTGTTGATGGAGTATATCATTGAAGATATTCTTCCTGAGAGTAGAGGCACTGAGGACATGAGGAGGAACTATCCGAAAGGAGATTACATCAAAATGAATGAGCTTTTTGCAGTTATTGACTGGAGAACCTTATTTTACAACAAATCTGTACAAGAAATGTATGGCATCTTTTGTGAGAAATATGGGAAGATAGTAGATTGCTGCATACCTGTCACCAAAGTAGGTGTAATTCATGCCAGAGAGAAATGGTTCGATAATGGGTGTAAAAGAGCTAAGGAGTGGAGAGACAAATGCTGGAAAAGGTATAGGAGGAGAAAAAACATAAATGCCTGGCAAACCTACAAAAGAGCAAGAAATGACTACCTAAGTAAAAGGAGAGAGGCAGAGAGAGACTATGAGAGGAAGGCTAAAGAAAATCCCAAGCTTTTCCACAGCTTTATCAGAGGAAAACTGAAGGTAAAAGAACAGGTTTTAAGGCTAAAGAGAGCGGATGGAAGCATTACTGAGACGGATGAAGAGATCTGCAAAGAATTGAACAAGGAGTTTCAGTCAGTATTTACAGTAGAAAATACCCCACCCCCTCAGATTGCAGTGATAGAAGCTCAAGGGCCGGTATTAGAGAACATCAACCTTACAGCCACAGAGGTATGCAAAGCGCTGATGGATTTAGATGTTCATAAAGCTACAGGTCCTGATGACATATCCCCTCATGTGCTTAAAAAATGCGCAAACACAATATCAGTGGCACTAAGTATCATATTTAAGGAGTCACTGGAGTCGGGGGAGATTCCAAGATGCTGGAAACAAGCAAATGTGATACCTATCTTCAAAAAGGGAAGGAGGGATACGGCTCTGAACTATAGACCAGTTTCCTTGACCAGCATAGTTTGCAAAGTTATGGAGAAACTACTAAGGAAACATATCTCTCTTCACTTGGAATCCTTCAACTTTTTGTCAGTGAGGCAACATGGCTTCAGAGAAAGTAGATCAACAGTAACAAACTTATTAGAATTTTACGATGAGGTAAGCCAAATCTTACAGGAAAGAGAGGGCTGGGCAGATTGCATATTCCTAGACTTCCAGTAAGCGTTTGACACTGTTCCACATGGGAGACTTATTAGGAAGCTACAATCAATGGCTAGAATAGGTGGAAATGTTTTGGAATGGATAAAAACTTACTTAGAAGGAAGGGAACAGAGGGTTAGAGTAAGACACCCAGTGTCTGAATGGAGAAGAGTTAGTAGTGGAGTTCCACAGGGTTCAGTTTTAGGGCCACTTTTGTTCCTTGTATATGTAAATGACCTACCAGAGTCTGTAAATTCATTCATGAATATGTTTGCAGATGATGCAAAGATTGTGAAGAAAGTAAAAAAACGAGAACAATGGTAGAGAACTTCAGGAGGATCTAAATAATCTGCATGAGTGGTCAGAAAAGTGGCTAATGAAATTCAATACTTCAAAATGTAAGGTAATGAGAATGGGTACAAGTGCAAGAAAGCCCAAGCTTGACTACTCGGTGGCTGGAGTACAACTTCAAGAGACAGAAAATGAGAGAGATCTAGGAGTAAACATACTGGCAGATTTGTCTCCAGAAATACATATAAATGGCATAGTAAGGGCAGCATATGCATTCTTATCATATGTAAGGGTAGCCTTCAGGCACATGGACAAGGAAATGTTCAGAAATATTTATGTAACCTATGTGAGGCCAAAACTCGAATATGCAGGCCCCTTTTGGAATCCGCACTTGAAAAAGCACATAGCTAAGCTTGAAAAAGTTCAAAGACATGCCACGAAACTGGTGCCAGAAATACGCAATCTCAGTTATGATGAGAGGCTGAGGGAATTAGACTTACCATCACTCGTAGCTAGAAGAGTGAGGGGGGATATGGTGACAGTCTTTAAATTCCTTCATGGTTATGATAGAGTGGATAGGGATCGATATTTTGATATGGCTGGCTCTAGAACTAGAGGTCATAGTTTGAAGCTTGGTAAGAAAACTTCTTTGCAGGATGTAAGGAAATACTTTTTTAGTGTAAGAGTAGCTGATAATTGGAATTGGCTAAGCGAGGAGGTAATTAATGATATCTCAATCCATAGTTTTAAGGACAGGTATGATAAGTATCACTAAGTATAAAATGGAACCGATGAGGAGACGGGAAGATACAAGCTTTGGGCTCTTTCCCGTAAACACAATTAGGTAATCACAATTAGGTAATCACATGTGCGCCGTTTGCATTGTGCTTATTAATACGTTGTGCTTGTGATTTATTTTCTTCACTTTTTTCAACCTCTGCAATGCCTCCCAAGCGTCCTTCATCTTCTAAGGGTTCTGGTAGCGAGCCTAAGCGGCAAAGGAAGATGTTAACCATAACAGATAAGGTGAAACTGTTAGATATGCTGAAGAAGGAAGAAAGTTTTATACTGTAAAAATAATTGTAAAATACCTATGTACATGAGTATGTCATGTCATTACCACCTCATTCACGGTAAGTTTACCTATCACTTTCATATAAATTTACGGTTGCATGCTGTTATTTATGAAGTAAAGGGTAGTTTGTTAACAGTAAAGGGAGGGTTTATACAGTAAACGTAAAAATGAATGTAAAATACCTATGTAAATATAGGGTGATCCTACTTCCCGGAAATTCACCTATCACGGTCGGTCCCGGAACCTAACCTCCGCGATAAACGAGGGATCACTGTATATCTTTTTTCATATATAGTATATACATACATACATATACCTTGGCTGTTTCCCCCTTATTTTGGGGGGTAGCCGACATCAAAAAAGGAAAACAGTTTGGGGAGAAGTTATTCTCCCCCCCACTCCCCTTCTTCTTTGACATCTCACAGGAGGTTGGTACAAGGGGGGGGATTCCCAGTCCCCCCGCCCCGTCCACTTTTAGTCGCCTTTTACGACACGCAGGGAATACGGTGAGGCTATTCTTTGATAGATGTCTTGAATATATTTCAAGACAGTTTATTTGTACGTACATTATGTAAGTGTTATTTTGCATATAGTTTCGTTTATTGTAACGTAAGTGCATGAATGTATACTTTTAGACTTAGCATGTATACTTATTAATTTCTATCATGTATACACGTATATTCGTATGTATAATGTGTAGTTTATTAGGGAGGATGGCTGTAGAAGACTTGGAGAAAGGAATGTAGGTCACTAATGGATTTTAGCCATTAACCCTACACCTTCTTGATAACGCTTATTGCATCGCCTGCCTCGTTGAACAAAGAACCGTTGTAAGCAAGTCATAACTCAACTTAGTCCTAGTACCAAGGACCCCGACAAATGAGGGGAGTTTTGTAAGACTTTCTTGCAAAAAGTCAGTTGCCGTCGTGAGATGCTACGAGGCACTCATTCTTACTGTGTTTGTTAACAGTACTTATAAGTTTATTATTAGTTGTACTCGTGAGATGCTACGAGGCACTCATTTTACTGTGTTTGTTGACAGTACTTATAAGTTTGTCAAAGAGTAATTAGTTGTACTCGTGAGATGCTACGAGGCACTCATTTTACTGTGTTTGTTGACAGTACTTATAAGTTTGTTTAACAATAATTAGTTGCCGTCGTGAGATGCTATGAGGCACTCATTTATACTGTGCTGGTTGACAGTACTTAAAGAGTAATTAGTTGCCGTCGTGAGATGCTACGAGGCACTCATTCTTACTGTGTTTGTTAACAGTACTTATAAGTTTATTATTAGTTGTACTCGTGAGATGCTACGAGGCACTCATTTTACTGTGTTTGTTGACAGTACTTATAAGTTTGTTAAAGAGTAATTAGTTGTACTCGTGAGATGCTACGAGGCACTCATTTTACTGTGTTTGTTGACAGTACTTATAAGTTTGTTAAACAATAATTAGTTGCCGTCGTGAGATGCTACGAGGCACTCATTCTTACTGTGTTTGTTGACAGTGCTTATAAGTTTATAATTTGTTGTTCTCGTGGGGCATTACGAGACACTCAAGTAGAAGAACGTGATAGAGATCTGTGGATCAGAAGATACGTTTTTGATTCGGAGTCCCGTGATTGCTGACGACATCAGGGTTGTCCGGACAGATGAGTACAGATACATTGT
>JAXCGZ010005752.1:97500-152405 GCA_037179515.1 Halocaridina rubra | reverse complement strand
AAGACACTCAGTGTCTGAATGGAGAAGAGTTAGTAGTGGAGTTCCACAGGGTTCAGTTTTAGGGCCACTTTTGTTCCTTGTATATGTAAATGACCTACCAGAGTCTGTAAATTCATTCATGAATATGTTTGCAGATGATGCAAAGATTGTGAAGAAAGTAAAAAACGAGAACAATGGTAGAGAACTTCAGGAGGATCTAAATAATCTGCATGAGTGGTCAGAAAAGTGGCTAATGAAATTCAATACTTCAAAATGTAAGGTAATGAGAATGGGTACAAGTGCAAGAAGGCCCAAGCTTGACTACTCGGTGGCTGGAGTACAACTTCAAGAGACAGAAAATGAGAGAGATCTAGGAGTAAACATACTGGCAGATTTGTCTCCAGAAATACATATAAATGGCATAGTAAGGGCAGCATATGCATTCTTATCAAATGTAAGGGTAGCCTTCAGGCACATGGACAAGGAAATGTTCAGAAATATTTATGTAACCTATGTGAGGCCAAAACTCGAATATGCAGCCCCCTTTTGGAATCCGCACTTGAAAAAGCACATAGCTAAGCTTGAAAAAGTTCAAAGACATGCCACGAAACTGGTGCCAGAAATACGCAATCTCAGTTATGATGAGAAGCTGAGGGAATTAGACTTAGCATCACTCGAAGCTAGAAGAGTGAGGGGGGATATGGTGACAGTCTTTAAATTCCTTCATGGTTATGATAGAGTGGATAGGGATGGATATTTTGATATGGCTGGCTCTAGAACTAGAGGTCATAGTTTGAAGCTTCGTAAGAAAACTTCTTCGCAGGATGTAAGGAAATACTTTTTCAGTGTAAGAGTAGTTGATAATTGGAATTGGCTAAGCGAGGAGGTAGTTAATGCTATCTCAATCCATAGTTTTAAGGACAGGTATGATAAGTATCACTAAGTATAAAATGGAACCGATGAGGAGACGGGAAGATACGAGCTTTGGGCTCTTTCCCGTAAACACAATTAGGTAATCACAATTAGGTAATCTCACACACACACACACACACACACACACACACACATATATATATATATATATATATATATATATATATATATATATATATATATATATATATATATATATATATATATATATATATATATATATATATATATATATATATATATATATATATATATATATATATATATATATATATATATATATATATATATATATATATATATATATATATATATATATATATATATATTATCAAATAAGCACATTACATATGTGAAAACATGAATAATTTTTTTTACCCCGACCGGCACTCGAACCTAGGACTTATGATTACTAAGTCATGGCGCTACCACTACACCACAGAAGGTTAAAAGGAATCCAACCTTATAGCTTATATCTGCTATACTTAGGAATGAACGCATTCTAACTGAATGCCACTATGTTCATATTACAGATTCCCCAACCTCACTTGTGGCTTCATTTTAGCATTTTATTCAAATCCCAATCTCATTCGGGCCATGAAATTATCAAATAAGCACATTACATATGTGAAAACATGAATCATTTTTTTTACCCCGACTGGGACTCGAACCTAGGACATATGATTACTAAGTCAAGGCGCTACCACTACACCACAGAAGGTTAAAAGGAATCCAACTTTATAGCTTATATCTGCTTTACTTAGGAATGAATGCATTCTAACTGAATGCCACTATGTTCATATTACAGATTCCCCAACCTCTTTCGTGGCTTCATTTTAGCATTTTATTCAAATCCCAATCTCATTCGGGCCATGAAATTATCAAATAAGCACATTACATATGTGAAAACATGAATAATTTTTTTTACCCCGACCGGGACTCGAACCTAGGACTTATGATTACTAAGCCAAGGCGCTACCACTACACCACAGAAGGTTAAAAGGAATCCAACCTTATAGCTTATATCTGCTATACTTAGGAATGAACGCATTCTAACTGAATGCCACTAGTTCATATTACAGATTCCCCAACCTCACTCGTGGCTTCATTTTAGCATTTTATTCAAATCCCAATCTCATTCGGGCCATGAAATTATCAAATAAGCACAATACATATGTGAAAACATGAATCATTTTTTTTACCCCGACCGGGACTCGAACCTAGGACTTATGATTACTAAGTCAAGGTGCTACCACTACACCACAGAAGGTTAAAAGGAATCCAACCTTATAGCTTATATCTGCTATACTTAGGAATGAACGCATTCTAACTGAATGCCACTATGTTCATATTACAGATTCCCCAACCTCACTCGTGGCTTCATTTTAGCATTTTATTCAAATCCCAATCTCATTCGGGCCATGAAATTATCAAATAAGCACATTACATATGTGAAAACATGAATAATTGTTTTTACCCCGACCGGGACTCGAACCTAGGACTTATGATTACTAAGTCAAGGCGCTACCACTACACCACAGAAGGCTAATAGGAATCCAACCTTATAGCTTATATCTGCTATACTTAGGAATGAACGCATTCTAACTGAATGCCACTATGTTCATATTATAGATTGTCCAACCTCACTCGTGGCTTCATTTTAGCATTTTATTCAAATCCCAATCTCATTCGGGCCTTGAAATTATCAAATAAGCACATTACATATGTGAAAACATGAATAATTTTTTTTACCCCGACCGGGACTCGAACCTAGGAATTATGATTACTAAGTCAAGGCGCTACCACTACACCACAGAAGGTTAAAAGGAATCCAACCTTATAGCTTATATCTGCTATACTTAGGAATTAACGCATTCTAATTGAATGCCACTCTGTTCATATTACAGATTCCCCAACCTCACTCGTGGCTTCATTTTAGCATTTTATTCAAATCCCAATCTCATTCGGGCCATGAAAGTATCAAATAAGCACATTACATATGTGAAAACATGAATCATTTTTTTTACCCCGACCGGGACTCGAACCTAGGACATATGATTACTAAGTCAAGGCGCTACCACTACACCACAGAAGGTTAAAAGGAATCCAACCTTATAGCTTATATCTGCTATACTTAGGAATGAACGCATTCTAACTGAATGCCACTATGTTCATATTACAGATTCCCCAACCTCACTCGTGGCTTCATTTTAGCATTTTATTCAAATCCCAATCTCATTCGGGCCATGAAATTATCAAATAAGCACATTACATATGTGAAAACATGAATAATTTTTTTTACCCCAACCGGGACTCGAACCTAGGACTTATGATTACTAAGTCAAGGTGCTACCACTACACCACAAAAGGTTAAAAGGAATCCAACTTTATAGCTTATATCTGCTATACTTAGGAATGAACGCATTCTAACTGAATGCCACTATGTTCATATTACAGATTCCCCAACCTCACTCGTGGCTTCATTTTAGCATTTTATTCAAATCCCAATCTCATTCGGGCCATGAAATTATCAAATAAGCACATTACATATGCGAAAACATGAATCATTTCTTTTACCCCGACCGGGACTCGAACCTAGGACATATGATTACTAAGTCAAGGCGCTACCACTACACCACAGAAGGTTAAAAGGAATCCAACCTTATAGCTTATATCTGCTATACTTAGGAATGAACGCATTCTAACTGAATGCCACTATGTTCATATTACAGATTCCCCAACCTCACTCGTGGCTTCATTTTAGCATTTTATTCAAATCCCAATCTCATTCGGGCCATGAAATTATCAAATAAGCACATTACATATGTGAAAACATGAATAATTTTTTTTACCCCAACCGGGACTCGAACCTAGGACTTATGATTACTAAGTCAAGGTGCTACCACTACACCACAAAAGGTTAAAAGGAATCCAACTTTATAGCTTATATCTGCTTTACTTAGGAATGAACGCATTCTAACTGAATGCCACTATGTTCATATTACAGATTCCCCAACCTCACTCGTGGCTTCATTTTAGCATTTTATTCAAATCCCAATCTCATTCGGGCCATGAAATTATCAAATAAGCACATTACATATGTGAAAACATGAATCATTTTTTTTACCCCGACCGGGACTCGAACCTAGAACTTTTGATTACTAAGTCAAGATGCTACCACTACACCACAGAAGGTTAAAAGGAATCCAACCTTATAGCTTATATCTGCTATACTTAGGAATGAACGCACTCTAACTGAATGCCACTATGTTCATATTACAGATTCCCCAACCTCACTCGTGGCTTCATTTTAGCATTTTATTCAAATCCCAATCTCATTCGGGCCATGAAATTATCAAATAAGCACATTACATATGTGAAAACATGAATCATTTTTTTTACCCCAACCGGGACTCGAACCTAGGACATATGATTACTAAGTCAAGGCGCTACCACTACACCACAGAAGGTTAAAAGGAATCCAACCTTATAGCTTATATCTGCTATACTTAGGAATGAACGCATTCTAACTGAATGTCACTATGTTCATATTACAGATTCCCCAACCTCACTCGTGGCTTCATTTTAGCATTTTATTCAAATCCCAATCTCATTCGGGCCATGAAATTATCAAATAAGTGAGGTTGGGGAATCTGTAATATGAACATAGTGGCATTCAGTTAGAATGCGTTCATTCCTAAGTATAGCAGATATAAGCTATAAGGTTGTTTCCTTTTAACCTTCTGTGGTGTAGTGGTAGCGCCTTGACTTAGTAATCATAAGTCCTAGGTTCGAGTCCCGGTCGGGGTAAAAAAAATGATTTATATTTTCACATATGTAGTGTGCTTATTTGATAATTTCATGGCCCGAATGAGATTGGGATTTGAATAAAATGCTAAAATGAAGCCACGAGTGAGGTTGGGGAATCTGTAATATGAACATAGTGGCATTCAGTTAGAATGCGTTCATTCCTAAGTATAGCAGATATAAGCTATAAGGTTGGATTCCTTTTAACCTTTTGTGGTGTAGTGGTAGCACCTTGACTTAGTAATCATAAGTCCTAGGTTCGAGTCCCGGTCGGGGTAAAAAAAATGATTCATGTTTTCACATATGTAATGTGCTTATTTGATAATTTCATGGCCGAAATGAGATTGGGATTTGAATAAAATGCTAAAATGAAGCCATGAGTGAGGTTGGGGAATCTGTAATCTGAACATAGTGGCATTCAGTTAGAGTGCGTTCATTCCTAAGTGTAGCAGATATAAGCTATAAGGTTGGATTCCTTTTAACCTTCTGTGGTGTAGTGGTAGCGCCTTGACTTAGTAATCATAAGTCCTAGGTTCGAGTCCCGGTCGGGGTAAAAAAAAAATGATTCATATATATATATATATATATATATATATATATATATATATATATATATATATATATATATATATATATATATATATATATATATATATATATATATATATGTACATCTCTCTCTCTCTCTCTCTCTCTCTCTCTCTCTCTCTCTCTCTCTCTCTCTCTCTCTCTCTCTCATGAGTATTAGGTCGTGCAGTGCAAAGAGTAATTCACTAAAGACATCATAAATCATAATGAAGCAGGACCGTTTAATCCCATCAATACCCCTCCCCCCCAGACACATGCAGACCCCACTCCCTTTTGCTCCTTACCTCCCTCCCTTGATCCTTTCACCTTCATTGCAAAGCTAATTAATCATCTTTTACTACATAAACAAGTGTGCGTATATGCGTACACACTTTGCCAAATATATATGCAGATAGATAACATATACGTACATACATACATGCACAACACATACTAACATACGCACAGAAATACAGAGGTATAATTCCTTAATCATAAATGCAAACCTACGCACAGCACACATATTACTATCGTCTGCCTCTTGGAAGAGGACAATATTAAATGTATTTTATGTACAGGAGAGAGATTTTATTGAAAACCGAATGTCTTCTTTATTATATATATATATATATATATATATATATATATATATATATATATATATATATATATGTATATATATGTGTGTGCGTGTGTGTGTGTGTGTAAGTGTGTGTGTGTGTATGTGTGTGTAAGTGTGTGTGTGTTTTTGTGTGTGTATGTATGTATGTGAGTGTGCGTTTACCTAATTGTTCTCTCCTTTTCCTTATAAGTCCCCTTCTCCGAGTTGATTTCTTTATTTGTACTCACTAATACTTATCCTATATTTCTTTAAAACTTTAATTGCATTTAGCGTTCATAGTTCCTTTGCCTAGCAAATTCTAATGATCAAAAAAGGTACCTCATTACCTCCTTCAAAGATGTTTTCTTACGATGTTTCAAACTATGACCTCTAGTTCTAGATTCACCCATATCAAAGTATCGTCCCCTATCCTTGCTGCCGAAACCAAGAAGAAATCCAATATTTGCTACCATATTTTCCTCTTTCTTTAGCTTAAAATGGTGGTAAATCTAACTTCTTCAAACTTTCCTCATAACTGAGATTTTATATTTCTGTCACCAGGTCAAAGCTTGTCTTTGGACTTGATGTAATGTGTTGATAGTATATCAAGAGGCCTCACATAATTCTTGTAAATATTTCGGATTAATTCTTTGTTCATATGCCTGAAGGCCGCATTATGTGAACTAAGAAATCCTATGATGTCTTGACTATAGCATTTTTATACATTCCCGGAAATAAACTTCCAGGATAATATACCCCCGGATTTTTTTCGTTTTAAGATTCTTGATGTTACCCTCTTGCTTTTTAATACTTAGATATATGCTTTTTTGTGCTCTTGCCTTTTCTCATGTACTGATCTCATTAGCCACTTGTCTGACCACTCATGCAGTCTCTTTAGGTCTTCCTAAAGTCGTCTACCACTATTTTCTTCTTGTATTCTCTTCACAATCTTTGCATTGTCTGCAAAGAATATTTAATAGTCCACTTACGGTTGCCTGCAGATCATTTACATATATAAGGAATAGAGGCCTTAGTACTAATCACTGCGGAACCCCTTAACTAACCCTTCTTTAGTCAGACGTTGCATGACCAAATCTAACCTTCTATTCCCTTCCCTCTTAATTAAGTTCAGTCCACTCCAAGATATATCTAATTATCTTGCCATTATTTGCAACTCCTTAATGACTGTTCCAAGTGAGATTATATTAAAAGACTTCTCAAGATATGAATGTATGTAGTATGCCCAACTCTCTCTCTCTCTCTTGTAATATGAGGCTAACCTCATTATAAAATTCCTGAAAGTTTATAGTGTAGACTTGCATTCTTTGAAGTCATGATATCTCAAGTGAAAATAAATATATTCTCTCGGTAGTTTCTCAGTGAAACTAGCCTATAGTTAAGAAAAGTGTCTCCTCCCCCTTTTGAAGATATGTAAAAAGTTCGCTTGGTATCAGCATCTTTTTTTTAATTCCCCAGATTCCTGTGACTTATCAAATATGATGCAATGTGCTACAAATAATGGTGCAGCACATTTCTTAAGTATATAAAGGGATATATAACCAGGTTTCACATTTTTAGAAGCATCTAAGTCTTCAGTGATATATACTTCTGTTGTTGAAAAGATAATGTCTTCTAATAATTTCCCATATGCTCTTATCTTTGAGATATGGAATGGGCTGGAGTGTTGTCTGCTGTAAATACTGACCGACATTCCTTGTTCAGGTCTTCACAGAACTTTTCATTTGTTACACTGATGCTTTCATCTGCTCGTTCCAACTTCACAAGTTGTTCTTTGACAAGTAATTTCCTTCTTATAAAGCTAAGAAAAAGTTTGAGGTTTTCTGTAGTCGTAATTTTCCTCTTATAAAGCTGAGGAGAGTTTGATATTTTCCTTTGCTCTTCTCGTGATATCTCTCGCATATGCCCTCTCTGCCTTTCTTCTCGTACACAGGTACTCATTTCTTACTCGTTTTTAAATTTGCCAATATTTGTACTTCTCCCCGTGTGCCTGTTTCAGCACTTGTCTCTCTTTTCCACATCCCTCTTATGCATTACTGAGCCAATTTTATTTGGCAAGTATTACTCTTATTATGGAAGATGGTATTGAACAGTTCACTATCCTTTCATATTCCTTTCGAAAAATTTTGCACGCTTCCTGCACAAATTTAATATCAAAAAGGGTCGCAAATTTCCTCATTTCTATCTCAGTCCACCGTTTTCTCGGATAGAATATCTTTGCTGATCTCATCAACCTCCAGAGATCAATTTCTAATCAGTGGCTAATATTGAATTATTCTGATATCTATTGCATTATCTATGAAAACTAGATAAAGAAATGATGGTTAATTTTCTTCCCTAGCTCTTGCTAGCTCCAGTATGTATTGGTACAATAAGTTTTTTTGCACACAATACAGGAATCTTGTCCCAAAAGAATCCTCTCTGCTAAGAGGATCGCGGCTATTCCAGTTCACTTCTCTAAACTTGAAATTCCACATAATTGAAATCTTACACTTTCGCTTTTGTGCAATGTTTGCAACTGAATCTATCAATTCCGCTGTAGCCATATTATTTACTTTATACAACTTTGACTTTCAAATTTTTCCCATCGAATTTTCTAACTCGCTGAAAATTTACACTATTATTTGAGCTCCTGACAATCTTATCAGAGTTGTATTCCCAAAATCTATAATATTTGTATTTCTCTTGCCTTCTTGAGATCCCCGTATGCATGATAATATCACAGATTTCTCTTTATCAAGAGCCTGTTTAAGGAGAGGGATGGATTTCTCTTTCAATCAAAACGTCTTTTATATTTTTGGCACTGTCTCCCTGTAAACGCTCGTCACCCCATTTTCCTGGACCACCTCTTGCCTCCTCCTTCACTGCCACATTACTTGCCACTGCATCTGAGAACGTTTATTGTAATACTCTTCTGGTTTGTATACAGCTCCTGGTCATTTCTTCTCATTTGTGCACTATTTTCCATTATTTAAACATTCCAAGTGCGATTTCATCTCATTCTGAGAATAGCCAAAGGCACACTGTCATTTCACTCATTGAAGCAATCGATGATCAGCTTTTTGTCATTCTTCTCTTGGTTAGAAATGCAATCATTCAGTTCTCCCTTTTCGTCTTGAGGTTATTCAGTCTTTTCTAGTTGCTGTTTTTCCATGTCTTGTATATAGTTTTTCCTTTCCAGTCTATTTATATTCTCTCTGAATGCACTATTATCCCTCTCTCTTTGTTCTTCAACTTGTCTCTCATTTTTCCTTTTACGTTTTGTATTTTGTTATAAGCTTGTGCTTAATAGCTTGTTACTCATTCCTTGATAAAATGAGTAAAGCAAAAGAATATTGGTAACTGGTATATGCCTTTGAAATTTTAGTTGATATATAAATGTATATATCATTACTAACAAAAGGCATATTCCACAGGAAACTCAGTCTCCTGTGTATTGAAAAAGAAATATGTTTTCATAATAATAGAAAACTCCCTCCACTGAAGTATAGTTTCCTCTCTTTCATAAAAATGTTCTAAAAAGTGAGGCAGTATTTTTGAGGCTACTACTCTTTTTATTATCGTATGGGAGTAATACAAGCGTGAGAATAACACCTTTAAGTCCTATGTTCATAAGGGATTTAATAGGGTAATGGCTTTTAAGGTAGAGAGATTACCTATGGCCAGCTCACTAAGGACATAAAAATTGATACACAGGATGTCGAGAGCTGCAGGAGGAGTGTGATTGAGTAGAAGGAAGAGTGATACGAGTAGGAAGAGGACTTACATGGAGTGGGAGGAGGGTTGATATGGAGTAGAAGGGAGGGCGATATAAGTAGGATGAGGAATGAGATGGGGTAGGAGGAGTATTGGGAAAAATAGGTGGAAAATAAGAAAGAGCAGGAAGAGGAGTGAGCGTAAGTAAGAGGATGGAGTAAGGAGGAACAGGAGGTTAGATGAAGAGGAGCACGACAAGTGAGAAGAAGTGACAGGAAAAGTGGGCAGGAAGAGTTTAGATCACTGGGAAGGAGCAGGTTGAGAAGAAGAAAGACTAAGAAGAGAGAGAATCAGATAGTGCAAGAAGAGCAATAAAGAGTAGCAAGAGGGCAGTTGAGAAAAAGTATCAGTAAGAGTGAGAGAGAATTGAACAGCTATCGGGAAATATATCGAATGAGCATTGGAGGAAGAATAAGAAGGAGTGTGAAGGGGAATGAGGTAAACAGAAGCGAGAACAGGTAGGAAGAGTGAGAAAAAAATTAGAAACTGGTAGGGAAATGATAGGATAATGAAGATTGAGTAATAGGAGAGGGAAAGGAGAACCGCAGAAGCGGTTGAAGGAAATGAGTGTGAAGAAGCAGAAGTAAGAATGAGAAAGAGCTGAAGTCAAAAGTAGTAGGAGTAAGTAGGGAGAGTAGTGGAGTGCAGAATAGTGAAGATAAGCAGAAAGAGTTGAAAGACGAGTGAGTAGTAACAATAGAGGAAGAGCTTAATAGTAGTAGGATTAGGAGTGAGAAAAAGTGGGAGACGTAATAGTAATACGATTTGTTGGAATGAGTCGGGAGAGTGAGGAGGAACAAGGTTAGTAATGGGTAGGAGAAGCTAGGCAGACCATAATTAGGAAAGAAATTAAGGAGGAGAAAAAATAGAAACGCTGGCAACGAAAAATAATTATATAAAAAGTGGCAACTAGAGAGAGAGAGAGAGAGAGAGAGAGAGAGAGAGAGAGAGAGAGAGAGAGAGAGAGAGAGAGAGAGAGAGAGAGAGAAGAATGGAATTAAGAAGAGTGGAACTTATGCAAGAACAAAGAGATAAAGCAAAACAATAGAAGAATAACCAAGAAAGGGATAAATAATAACAAAACAGATAAATTAGTA
Source organism: Halocaridina rubra (assembly GCA_037179515.1). Taxonomy (NCBI): domain Eukaryota; kingdom Metazoa; phylum Arthropoda; class Malacostraca; order Decapoda; family Atyidae; genus Halocaridina; species Halocaridina rubra. The sequence continues at coordinate 141,647 of JAXCGZ010005752.1, read as the reverse complement.
AATACTTTTGCAAATAAATAAAGCAAAAAGGAGGTAGGGATAAAACAAAGTCCTGTGTTTAATATACTAATGACTTTGCTGTTGAAACACACAAAATGCAATAACAGTATGTAACACAAGCAAAAAGCTGTGAAAAAAAAAAACAATAAAGAAATTGGATAATGAGGGAGATAATAAGGAACAAGGGAAGAGTAGGTGGATGGGTTCCTGCTTATAATGAACAGTAAAAGAAGAGGAAAAAGAACAAAAGGATTTTGAAAGGAAACAAAGGATATGCGTACACAGTAAAGGGAGGGGAGACTACATTTAATTAGATGAATATAAAATGATGCGATAAAAAACAAAATAAGAGAATACGGACACTTTTAGTGCTTTGTACATTTGTTGTTTGTTTTTATTATTTGATAGATGAAAAACTTTAAATTATGTACAAATTACATATGTAAATGTTCATTCAAAATTTTTCCCTAATTCTATGCTAGTTTCACATGTACTTGAGTAATTAATCCATGATTTTGTGCTGCAAATTCTGCAGATGTATATGAAAAACTATGCTGCCTCTATGTACATATTACACTTGTAAGAGAACGGAAACTCCTTAAAACTCTATACAGTTTGCACCTCTCCATGTAGAAAATGTTTACATAGTAATATACAAGCTCAGCATGTAGCTGTATAAACAAGGTGCCATTATTTGCAAATATATTCAAGTTGCACATTGTCGTAGTGTTAATCACTACGTTAATATTAATACCAGAAGGGTGCAAGGTAAGAACGGACAAGCGGTGGTTTGTTTAACTTTATTTATTTTAGAGTACAACATATACGACGCCTCAATGTCTCAACCCCTATGACTATCAAAATCTCTGATCTATTCGTGCCCCGGGGAAAGTACTACTAAACTCCAACAACTCTGACTGGCTGGGGTATTCTTGAAGTACCCCAAAGGGCATGGCGTGTCATCTGGTACAGTTTTGCCAATAGGCTTCAGGATCAAAGGGGAGTCCCTCCTTTTGGGGAGGGGCTATTTCAACAAGCCTATTGCGCAGAAGGTCTAAAATCGCCTGAGGCTATTGGGCATCTCTCCAGGGCATGCACATACTTATGAGTCAAATATTTGTGTTTCTCGTGGTTTTGGGAACAGAGGGTTTCTTGTGGTTTTGGAAACTGAGGATCCCTTGTCCTTTCAGTCCTCTTGAGGTACTTGACGCCAGATGTTAGTTTCATTGGTCCAACTATTTATCTTGACACCTAGGAAAAACATTGCCTGTACCCAAGAACAACACTTGGGAGAGTATTCAATTTCACCCTTGATCTTTAGCCTCGCCCGTTTTTCCTAAGGACTTGTTACAGGTTTCAGATCCTGACTTCAGCAGGACTTCATATGACTTTACAGGTTTCAGGTCCTGACTTCAGCAGGACTTCATATGACTTCAGTGAGACTTCAGACGATGGGACATCCCCTACCGCCAAATTGAGATTTCTCTATTTCACTGGTAGCATTGGCTATTTTCTGAGAGCTTTTTCTATGTATCATAACTGACGTTATTTTACAATAAAAACGGGGCCGAATTATTTAAGTTATCGTCTAAGAATTCCTCTTTCTATGAAGTTCTAAACAGATTACAGGAACATAGCATTATTCTTATAGCTTAATAACAATCTTAAGAAAGAACTCCTATCTGGACGAATTAGAGCATGCAGAGCGTCTATTTCCTTTGGGAAATATTAATACAAACATATTCTTATACTAAGAAAAAATAAAAAATAAACTTGAGCATTACGACTACAATATACAATTAATCATTATCAAACATTACCTAAGATCAAAAGCCAGTTTAGATCATTACGTTACTTTATATATTTTTTTTTCAAAAAATACATAGTTTGGTTAATTACGGTAAAATATGAACCATGATTTAATCTCTGCGTCCACTGAGCCCACTCCTTCATTTAATTCCTAGGTTGTGAGGCGGTATGCAGATCTTTGTGAAGACTCGTGCTGAAAAAAACTTACCTAGAACCTGGGGTCATACAACGCCCTTGCAACTGTAAATTTAACAATCAATGGCAGTAAAAAAATTAAAAATGAAGATTTAACATTCTAATTGCAATATGTACTTATGACACAGTGGCAACAAGGTTACAACAGTTCAAGTGAAATCTATATGATCACGTTAAACAAATTATAAAGAACATTAGTAAACAAATTATAAAGAGCATTAGTATGTATGAATTTTCACATTGAAATAGTTAATAACATACTATTTTAGATGTAGGATTCAGCATGCACAACCATTAGATGGCAATTATTATAAGAAACCTCATCCTATAATTTTTATACCTATCATATTACTATAGGGCATTGATTTGTCTTAAAATTAGGACTTAAAACTATTTTTTTTCCGTTATTTGAGGAACATTTCTTTCTTCGTGTCCTCCAAGCACTGTCAAGGACGATGGGGATTTTCTCTTTTCTAGTTTTTATCAATTAGTTTACGTGGCTTCTACGGTGATTTCCGAATTTAAGAGTCATGATTTTCTCTCTCTTGCTCATGAAATCTTTGCTAGGCATTCTTATCTTTTTCCTTTTTTCTTCTGATTTTCGGTCCTCTGCTCGTCGTCTTCATTTGCAGACCCGGGTTTGTACACGTACCACAAATCCTCTCCTTCTCTGGAGACTGGCAAGACAAAAAGGGAGGGAGTCGATGCATCATCCAGCTTAACCGGAACCCCTCCCACCCGGCTTCATTCCTTTCTTGATGTGGCTCTTGACTCTAACCACCTCTTACGAATACCTGCAATGCCACAGCACCTCTCACTTCAGTAGCTGAAAAACACGCTCACCATGAAGTGGATTCTCAAGACGAGAATTAGAGCCTAATGCCATTAATACAGCTGCAAGAAAGGCTTCATATGACTTCCGGGTACAAACAATGGCCATATATCGGTATTCCAAGGCCATACTTCACCCCCCCCCTGCAACTGTAAGTGCTTACAATCTCTATTCAATGGTCAACAGGGACTCGTTTGAGAGAAGACAAAAAAAATTAAGGCTTTAGAATTTGCAGGTCGGGGCTGCCTGAAAATACGTTTTTACCTGCACATATATCTACACTGTTCGGATAGGTGTCTACAATTCGTTAATCAGGTACTTGAATTACAAATAATATATTTATGCATGATTTTACTTCTTTCATTTATTTGAAAACAATTATTAAGTACTGGGTTAACCACTAAAGATATACTCTTATTAATAGTCACTGCCATTACATACAACTATGAATCCAAAACAATCGCTAGTCATTTCATTATTGCTGACTGCATTGTGAAAATAATAATTTGCGAGAGGTCATGGAGTGGTGACAACAATAACAGCCAACAAAATGAGAGTAGCAAGAATAAAAAATTACGTTCACAGTAGCTAATGATAATAAAAAAAAAACTTACTAACAACATCAATTCAGGAATAACAGAGTCTTACACTCATACTTCACAACAATGCTCTGTTTAACACTGTCTCTTTGGTTATTCGAATTCCTGCAGTCATAGAATATATATACTAGCACGTATATATAGGAGCGTATTCTTCACTTCTGGTTGCCCAATTTGTCAGTGGGCATTTTATCTCTTCTCTAAACAGTTGCAATATGTGCCAAAATATTTATACAAAAATCAGTTCTCCTGATATTTTATCAGTATTTATGCAATAACAACATGCAAAAACTTATCAACTAAAATAAAGTGTAGGCACAATTATCACCTAGCATCACTGGAAAAAAAAACAATAAGAAAGAATCCATGACGGCATTTCGTTAGCATCGGGGAGGAGCACACGTCAGTCCCAGAGTAGAGCGAAAGACAGGAGAGAGAGTGAAAGAGCAATAAATGTGGGAAGAGGGAGGAAAAGGGTTGTGTGGGCGACCTTGAAATATGTTGTGGTCTACACCCGTATGGTTTGGGAGAAAGGGACTTCCTTCCTTCCAACACATGCACTGAAATTCAAAGAGTAAATTATCACGGGAGTATTTTTGCATATGAAAAAAATATGAATAAATAAATAAATGAAAGTGAAAAACGCGAGCCGTAACTATTGGTAGAGTTGTACGTCTATTGGCAGAGGGCTATTTTTATTCCCCAACTAAAAAAGCAAAAGAACTTAGCGCACAACTGCAGAAACCTCGAAGCATAAATCCATTCCTTTCTGTTTAATATTGCAAAGGCCTTTACTGAAATAAGCATACACATCCTTGTCTATCATGACAGTCTTTATTTTTTTTCTATAAATTAGAGGGTTGAGTCAAAGCACACTCTCGCTATAAGCCAACATACCCCTGATGAAATTAAAGCAACATATTACAATTATATGTAATAATATCTCTACTACTATCAACAAAAGCACAATTATCTTTTCTTAATAGACACCTGAAAAGGAATTAAGCATTATTAATTTTTAAATTTCAAACTCAACATATAAGCACTGAGAACTGCAATTATCTAAATTAGTTCAATTGTAATTATAAATTTCATGACAGTGGTAGTAATTAACAATAATTATCTCTAGATAATCTTTTTCAAAACTTTTTAATCATAATATATCAAAGGTATTAAGATATTAAAGATTTCTTCAACATAAAAAACTATATAACAAAAACGGGTATCTGAGTAAATATAAAAGGTTTGTCTCTGTGTATGCAGTAATAAGAACAAAAAATCGCATTTCATTTGCAACATTAAAGAATGCATTTTGCTTAAGTTTCATAATCTCTTATGTTGTACATGAACAATTAAAACAGAAAATGTATATATTCTTCTAACTCAAATTTGAAATTTTTCGGATTACTATTCAACAGAACTACCTCAGAAGACAGGGGGAAGTTTGACATATAACTGCTCTGTCTGTTTGTTCATACTTACGCATGGTTGGGTATTTTTATTACACTCCCTTTTTATTACTTTGTTTTTCGTACCCTTATACTGCCCAAGGTTGGCTTTCATGGCTGCAGCTGACTAGCTTTCGTGGGGAGATGTGCAGATGGGCGCTGTTTTCTCCCCTGTTCCTTTGGCTTCTGGATCAACTTCGTCTCTATCAAATATGGGAAACAGCTGTGTAGCATTCATGTTGTCGCTTCTTTTCAGCTCACACTCCTCCTTTATGACCAAGCTGGAATTATAGTGGCAAACTTTATCACTGGGTAAATCTGTAAGTGTTATATTATCATGCGCTATTTCTAATACCCGATATGGACCTAGATACAAGGGGGACATTTTATGCTGGCGGTTAACATTTTTCACGTAGACTCTATCGCCTACCTTCGCTTCATGCCTCCTCGTACTATGCCTGAGATCATACTCTTTTGCATACCTCTCTTTCTGCTTATTCAGGATGGCCGCCGTAAGTTCGTAGGTTTTTCTGGCGGTATTTACGACATACGTTCGAAGACTCTCAATGTCATACACTGGCAAGAGCTTTTGCGGGGCAAATGTGTCCCAGGGTAATTTGGGATCTTCCCCAAACACTAGGAAATAGGGGGAGTCTCCAATTGACCTATGATATGCAAAATTTAGGGCCTGTTCCACTTAATTCAGGTGCAGGTTCCATCCTTGGGGATCAGAGGCAGCAAGTCGACGTAATAGTGTAATTCTGGAGGCATTTCTTCTTTCTACTACCCCGTTAGCTTGTGGCCGATACGCTTGGACCGCTACATGGTGAACTCGCGATAACTCGCATAAACCCCTGAAAACTTCGTTCATGAATTCGCATCCATTATCATTTACGACTTCTCGCGGGAATCCAAATACTAATGTGAACTGGTGCAGGGCAACGGCTACCGAGGCCGCGCTCTTATCCTTCATCGCATACGTGAAGGTATATCTTGTGCATTTGTCTGTGAGTACGAAAATGTATGAGTAGCCACCATATGATCTGGGCAGGGGTCCTATCAAATCGCAATGGACTCTTTCCCATTTAAAACTGCATCGCAGCCAGATCTGGGCAGGTGGGACCATTTATCCTGCTGTTTGAAGCAATTGCACACATGACAATTCTTAATATACTCTGCAACGTCTTTATACATCCCTTCCCAATAGAACTGGGTACTTAGCAACCGATATGTTTTCTTGATTCCCAAATGGCCGGCCGCGGGACTCGTGTGACACAGAAAGAGGGCGTGACCGTGGAACTCCTTGGGAAGTACTGCCGAGTATCCCTCTTCTTCGTTTTTCCGCTTAAACAGTTTGTACAATATTCCTCCTTCTATTACGAATGAATTTATTCGGCTTTGAATTTTAGCAGGGACTTTGCCGTTTATTCCTTGCAAGAGTTTCTTCACCTCTCCCCACAATGTATCCCCATCCTGCTTCATTACGAGCTCCTCTCGATTCCACTCACAAGTGCCCCTCTCCCGCTCATTCATACTCGCTCGCTCATTCTCTCGTTCATACTCGCAACTTTCACTCTGTCCTCTCTCACCCTCACTTCCCCCATTCACTCTTTTATTTACCTTGCAAGGATGATTTTCCCCATCACTCTGCAGGAGTGTGTGCGCAGAATCGGGATCGACCCCCACAGTTGCAGGACGGTTCGTGTCCACGGTCCGATGACTTGCATTTCTTATTGAATGGGTAATGGCCAGGGCGGGGACTTCCCGCACTCCCCTGCTCAGGGCGTCTGCTACTTTGTTACTCTTTCCAGGTACATACTCGAACCCCTGTATATTAAACTGCATAAGTCTTAACAGCCATCAGGAAAGCCTCTGGTTATTTAGCGGGTTCGCATACACGTACTTTAAGGGTAGATGATCGCTACGAATTATCACCGGGTATCTGAGTAGGAAATATTTATGTTTTTCTAACACGAACACGATGGCAAGTGCCTCTCGTTCGATGGTGGAATATCGCTGTTCAGTGTCTGTGAGCACCCGGGAAGCAAAACTAATGGGGTAGTCTCTTTTCTCGTTGTCCGCTTGCGATACTACTCTGCCAATTGTGACGTAGGAGGTGTCACATGTGACATAGAACGCCCAATCAAATTTAGGATAAGCAAGTACTTGGGTAGACATTAGGGCTCTCTTTAAAGCTACAAATGCGGCTTCATGCTCAGGCGTCCAGCAAGTCTGGTGCGTGTTTCGTAGCCTATCTAAGGGACGGGAAATGTCCGCGTATTTCTCAATAAATTTACGGTAGTACGAACAAAGTTTGAGAAATTACCTAACATCTTTACAAGTTTTGGGTCTCGCAAACTTCTTGATGACTTTTACTTTATCATGTAATACTGCCACACCCGCGGACGATTTGAGTCCGAGAAATTCTACTTCCGCTCAGAAAAACTGACATTTAGATAATTTCATGCGCAGGTTATTCTGTCTCAAGGCTTCTAAAACCAAAATGAGGTTCCGGGTGTGTTCTTCAAAGGATTGTCTGATTATTACCAAGTCATCTAAATACACTAGCACGGTGCTACCGATGAGGCCTAGGAGCACCGCTGTCATGAGTCTGCTAAAATGACTGGGGGCATTTATTAACCCAAAAGGTAGACGATTGTACTTGTAGAGTTTATTATATACTGAAAAAGCGGTCTTTGCTTTACTCTTTTCTTCTAAGACTACCTGGTGGTAACTCGCCAGGAGGTCAAGAGTAGTAAAATACATACCGCCGTTGACGTGACACAGTACATCTCAATTATAGGGAGGGGGAATTTATCACCTTCAGTGAGCAAATTTAGTTTGCGGAAATCTACGCACAGTCGAAGATCTCCGTCTTTCTTCTTTACTACCACAATGGGGCTATGCCAAGGGCTTTTAGATAATCTAATGACGCCCTTTTCCTCTAAATCGGCTACCATTCCCTCAAACTTCTTCTCGTATATAAACGGAGTGCGATAGGGTTTTGTAGAGGTAGGAGGATGACTTCCTGTGTTAATATCAAACAGCATGAGAGTACATTCCCGAGGGGGTCAGAATTTAAAGCAAAAACATCTTGATATTTAGCGACAAGTTCAGTCATGAAAATAAATGCTCAGCAGCGCTCAATCCTCTCGCTAACACCTGCAAATTTGTGACACGTCCTGGGTGTTCGGTGACCCTTATGACATTGACACTGTAACACTGCCACACTTCTTCAAATTCGGCGACTTTCGTGTTTCTAGGAATAACTAGCGGGATCGCCGATATATTCACGCACATGACAGTTAATTTCTGCGATCCCTCGGGAACCATTAGCAATTTATTAGGAAAAAATGCGCATACTCTCTGACAAATTCTGCGCATAAGGCTCGTGCGCCCTGGACTACTCGCGAGGTAATAACTTCTAGGATATATGCAGTACCGCTCTCAATAATTTCTTCCCGAAGCATCACAATGTATTTATCTCTTTCCTCTTGCAACACGCATGCAGACACTGACGCGCGCGCGGAACATGAAACTATTTCGCTCTCGTTTACAGTTACGTAGTTTTCCCCGTGTATTAATAATACTTACTCCCATTTTTACCAAGTCCTCGAATCCAATATTTACTTTCACCTCTTCAATACTTAATTTAGGCAATACAAAGAAGGTACATCTAAATCTTGTGGGACACCCCTCAAATGCAATCACTGGTTTCACTACTTCTTTAACTCTAACAAAATTCGGGGTAGTATCGCCCATGGTAGCTATAACTACTGGAGTATCTAATTTGGTGATGGGTTCTGCAACAATACTCTGGTCAATTAACGATACGGCTGAGCCCATTTCTAAAAAAGCAAATTGGCAGATTCCACCGATCGCAATTTCTATTAGCAAGACCCCATTACTCATCAGATAGAAACTACAAGTACTTAGCTGTGCTGAGGAGGAGGTCCTGTGACGTCCACGATTTCCCGATGGGGAGGAACGATGGCTCCTCGCCGTGGAGTGTTCGGGGCGATCGCTGGGGGTACCCGTCGGGGTGTCGGTGTTTTTTTTTTTCATTATTTGCAAAGCTCTGTGAGTCATTCTCTCGGAGGGGCACTTGTTAGCTCGATGTCCGGTTCCCAGACCGTTTTAACAGAGCAGGTTCGCACGTGCTGTTTGCACGCACCGCTCCCATGGGTGGCCTATGCCGTAACACTTTGCGCACTGTCCATCCCTTGCTGCTTGGAACCTCGGTCCATGGTCGTTCGCCATAGCTGTGACAGGAACCACTGCCATGTACAGGAGTCTTTCCTTATCGATTTCCTCTTCCGAGAGACCATGCCCAGGGTGGCTCTGAAACCAATTCAACAGTAGACGCACTAGATCGGGGACCAGTATGTTAGACTTCAGCAGAAAGTGGCACCTCAACGGAACGGTTTTCTGCAGGGCGCTTCGCACAATACTTTGCCGCATGTATGTATTATCGACAGTTTCACTCACTGAACCCGTTAACGATTTGATCCTATTCGCGTACCAGCTCAAGTGTTCTCCTCGTCTTCGAGGGTTATTTCGAATCTTAGATATTAGCGTTTCTTCACTCTGTCGCACTGTGAAAGCTGTTAGGAACTGATCCTTAAAAGTTTCCCAATGTTTTATCTTTGACCATTCGTCTCTGCCTACGGTCTCGGCCGCAAATCCGGTGCACCTATGTACTACTTCGTTAATTCGGTACTTGTCGGTCCACTCAGCGCTCTCATCTGCAGACCCAAGTGTTTCAGGAAGTCGGCCGTGGGAAATATGGATGGATATTCGAAGCCTTTTACATTTGCGCCATCAAAGTATAAGGGAGAAGGCGCCTTTCCAACCAGAGCACGGGGTAGGGGCATGGCCTGCTGCGTTCCCTTTGTCACCACGGGGCTCGGAGCAGCAGGCTGTTTGTCAATGATCGAGGCGTCAGTTTTGCTGTCAGCATTGTTGCCGTCGGCCAAGTTCCTTCTCAACTGAGCGGCGTCGGCGGCGGTTTATAGGCACCGCACGTGCTCCTCCAATTCGAGAATTTCCGGTTTTTGTCCTCGTCACTCATTTCCTGTATTGTGAGGTACTGGTATTCTGCGTTTGCCATTCTTTTTTCTTCGCATGGATTTCGACTGGCATATAAGATTGTCTCTTTTTGTACCTATTTCGGTGGGAATTGTACCGCGCTGCCACCACTGTCGTAGTGTTAATCACTACTTTAAAATTAATACCAGAAGGGTGCAAGGTAAGAACGGACAAGCGGTGGTTCGTTTAACCTAATTTATTTTAGAGTACAACATATACGACGCCTCAGTGCCCCAACCCTTATGACTATCAACATTTATGATCTATTCATGCCCCGGGGAAAGTACTGACTAAACTCCAAGAACTCTGACTGGCTCGGGTATTCTTGAAGTACCCCAAATGGCAGGGCGTGTCATCTGGTACAGTTTTGCCAATAGGCTTCAGGATCAAAGGGGAGTCCCTCCTTTTTGGTGAGGGGCTATTTCAACAAGCCCATTGGGCAGAAGAAGGTCTAAAATCGCCTGAGGCTATTGGGCATCTCTCCAGGGCATGTATATACTTATGAGTCAAATATCTGTGTTTCTTGTGGTTTTGGGAACAGAGGGTTTCTTGTGGTTTTGGGAACTGAGGGTCTCTTGTCCAGTCCTCTTGAGGTACTTGACGCCAGATGTTAGTTTCATTATTCCAACTATTTATCTTGACACCTAGGAAAAACATTGCCTGTACCCAAGAACAACACTTGGGAGAGTATTCAATTTCACCCTTGATCTTTAGCCTCGCCCGTTTTTCCTCAGGACTTGTTACAGTTTTCAGGTCCTGACTTCAGCAGGACTTCATATGACTTTACAAGTTTCAGGTCCTAACTTCAGCAGGACTTCATATGACTTCAGCGATACTTCAGACTATGCGACAACGTGTACTTATACGAAAAGGTGTTCGTAAATTTGTTTAAGTTTCATATGTGCCTGTGGAGAAAGCTTCCTTATTTATATCCAACTTTCACTTGTACATGTGCAAAATTGTCTCCATATTTATTTACAAATTGCGATTGCACATGTAGAAAAATTGTGTCCTTTATTCTCTACAAATTTCACATACACAAAACAATGTTCATTTTGCTTACATCACAATTTTGAAATTTGCTGAAAGCGGTCAAAAGATCTTACTTGAGTAATAGTGTGCCTATGTGAGACTCGGGAAACGTGAAAAGTGATTTGTTTGAGGTGGATGTGGGATTGTGTCCAGGTTGAGCGATGTCGTCCTTGTTATTCCATGCATAAGTGAAAGTGTGACAAGGTAAGTAAGTGCAAGATTGATAGGCTTAAGTTTGGAATTACCCAATGACATTGTGAATTCGAGTTAACCAATAGCGGTTTGCAGATGACACGACACTGGTGCAAGATTCTGCGTAGAACCTGAAGCAGTTGGTAATTGACTTAATGAGGGTATGTGAGAAAAGAAAGTTATAGGTGAATGTGGGTAAAAGTAAAATTATGAGATATACAAGGAATATTGATGCTTGCCGGTTGAATATGAGAGTGATTGGAAATATGCTTGAGAAAGTGGATTGTTTCAAGTATATGGTGTCACATGTAGGATTGAATGGAAAAATAGAGAGTGAAGGAAACTATTAACTGTCTGGGTGGGATGAAAATTATGATGAGAAATAGGTACAGTATTTAAAAAATGAAATCAAAGAGTAAGCTGTGTAAAGAAGTAACAATGCCTATAGCATTATATGGAACAGACACTTAGAATGCAAGAGAGTATGAAAAGAACAAAGTGAACGTCATGGAGATGAGTTGTTTTGAAAGTATGACATATGTTAGAAATTAGCATGAGAAATGAGGAATGGTGTTGGAAGGAACCTGTCCCAATTGCTAGATCTAAGAGCACTGAGATAGTTTGGGAATATGGAAATAATGGATGAGAAACGACTAGCAAAGAGTGTGGAGATCAGAAGTGAAGCAGGAAAGAGAGAATGCAAAAGATAGAGATGCATGGAGAGAGACTGTAAGTAGCCGATATGGATCAAGGGGATTTTCCCACACCTGCCCTTTGTTGCCTACTTGAATGGGTGGGTATGGGGGGCCTGCCACTATATGGAAATTTAGTTAAATTTAATGCCCTTAAGACATAGCTTTTGGCTATTTCTTTATCTTCTTCTCCTCATGTTAACCCTTTTGTCTTCGAAATTTACCCTCTTAATTCTGTTAACATAGTAGGAATCCAGATAGCTTAAAACTTGTATTGGATGAATCACATAATCCAAATTTCTAAATCTGAATCCAAAAAAATTGGGGGTTCTGTTTTGTTTTCGTCATTACTTTTCCTCTTTACAGTGTAGTAGGTTGGCCCATGGCATCAGCCGCCCTTTGCATTACTAAAGCTGAAAGGTTTTTTGGACTCAAATAGGGCTTTCCAAGACAGTTCGTTGTTAAGTCTTCCTTTCTATGCCTACATCATCACCGAATATACTTGGATATTCATAACACATCTTTTTCTATCCCTTCACATCTGACCAGTCACAACACTTGCCATCTCTTTTTCTCTTTACTTTTTGTTTTCTTCGTGCCCCGGCCCGATGAGAGCAGATTTATTTATTTATTAAAATGCCCATCCTGGTGTCTTAATCATAAAATAAATAAATAAGTAAATATTTAAAATCTTTATAAGTATTATCTATCCCTGCTTAGAATACTGCTCGCACATCTGGGGTGCTTGTTCTTGCGCATATCTCCTTGATAGGTTTGAATCTAAGACAGTCAGACTCATCAGTGACCCTTCTTTTACATTTAATCTGGATTCCCTTTCTCTTCGCTGTAAGGTATCATCTACTTCCATCTTCCATCACTGCTCTGATGAACTGGTTAGTTGCATCCCTCCCCACTACCGAGGCCGCGTAACACTCGCCAAGCAGCCTCATCTCACGAGTACTCTGTGGAGATTTGGAGCTCGCGAATTGGTCGGTGCTCCAAATGCTTCTCCCATCCACTTCCAGACCCTGGACCTCTCTTCCTCCTTTTGTTTTCCCTAATTCTTATAACCTATCTTCCTTTAAAAAACGGTTTTATCGTCATCTCAGGGTTTAATCCTGCCATATTTCTAGGTCCTCAGTACTTCCAATATACCTTCGGCCTATCCTTTTCCTATTTTGCATCATTACCTTATTTCTGACTTGTCCTTACCTTTACTCTTTCTTCGTCTTGTTGGTTTCTTCGTGACTGGGTCTTTATTGATGAAGGTAATTTTCTAGCCTGTCCCGGTGTCACACTCATAAAAAAAGAAAAAAGATAATTTGGCAATAACTGTCAAGGTCTCACGGCAGAAGATATTTGCCCCTTACTTTGTGTATGACCAAAGCAGTGAGGTGGGAGGAATTGTGCTAGCCCTTTATTCCAAACAGGCTATGATGGGCGAGATGGGGTGAATTGGCTTTCTGGTAAATGGATATGTGTTCTGACTTGGCCATCCTCTTGCAAGAGTAATTACGGGCACTGTATGTGTGCATAGTTCGTGAATGTCTGTAACACATTCACGACTTGTACTATGAATAAATGTATCTTTTAACAGTTCATCCTTGAGTCTAATATGAATCGGAAATGTGTTTCATATTGCTTTTATTAGGTTAGGGTGGGAAATATGAAAAATTTAGATTCCTTTTCTGGATAAAAAGTAGTGTCAATTTACGGTTAATTCATTCACGTTTAATTTTCCTTAATTGCACATTTTTTTTTTTAACTATCTGTCTCTTTCTGTATGCATGACCTCATTCCTCCTTATAAGGAGGGGGAGGGTGGCCGAGCCAAGAAACAGTAATTCACCACGATCCAACAAATATGTCAATTACTCCTCTTAGCTCCTTGGGAATAAAGGGTTGCAACATTTTCCCCCGGCCAAGGATATTCAGCAGTGAGGTGTGACAGACCCAATTGGTTTAGCGAATTTCAATCATCAACTATTCATACACTAAGATAGTACTTCCTTAGATCCTGCAAAGAACTATTCTTACGAAGATTCAAACTATGACCTCTAGTTCTAGAGTCAGTCATATCAAAATATCGATCCCTTTCCACTCTGTCAAAACCGTGTAGGAATTTAGAAACCGTCACTCACCATATCCCCCTCTCATTCTTGTAGCTGCGAGTGATGGCAAGTCTGAAACTGAAACTGAAATGGATGGGATAGGATAGGTGGGGGAAAAAAACAGTGACGACGTCGAGTGAACTCTCTTAGCCCTATTCAGGGTGTCATCACTGAAGAGAGAGGATATAGGATGGGAAGGATTGGGGGGGATAAGCACGAAAATTAAAGAAGAAAGAGATAAATAGAGAAGTGCAGACCCTCTTGCTAAGTTTTGATTAAAAAAATATCTCACTGCCCAAATATGACTTCCTTTAGTTAATATTTAAAGGTTTGTATTCTTGGTGAGCTCTGATATTAATTGATTGATTAGTAATAATTATATGCCTCTCTTCATAAAAGAGATTGCATATTTCTGGGACCAGTTTCGTGGCATGTCTTTGAACTTTTTCCAGCATTTTATATACTAATTAAAGTGCGGATTTCAGAGGTATGCAGCATATTCAAGCTCTGGCCTCAAATAAGGTACATAAATATTTCTAAACTTTACCTTGTTCATGTGTCTGAAGGCTACCCGTACATTTGCTAAGAAACTATATTCAGTGTTAAAAAATGAAATGGGATTCATCTCACTTGTATGTAAATTCTTTTATGTTAGTAAATATTATTATTTTCCATCTCTTTCGTCAGATATCACAACAGTGTTCAAAAAGGGGAAGATAGCGAGCCTCATTGCCATAGAAGGAGGGCATGGCATAAGCAACAGCCTTGGTACTCTAAGAATGATGTATGAATTGGGGGTCAGATACCTCACTCTCACCCATGCCTGCAATACGCCATGGTAAGTAATTAAAGATTTGTTGTGCTTTATATATAATAAATGAAGTGCATCTTCTTTTTAGCGAATTATGCTCAGCACTGTATATAGCAAAGGGCTTGAGGATGGAGGTGGACAATCTGAAAGCTTCCTGTAACAGAAAAGAAAAGTATTTTTACAGAGATCCAAATCCGGAGAGAGAGAGAGAGAGAGAGAGAGAGAAAGAGAAAACACTTTTGCCATATTGCTAGAAAGTGTTCTAAGATGTCCTTCATGAGTAGTGTTCTTAGCCCGCGCTTTTTGTCCTGTATGAATAAGTTTGGAAAAAAATGATATTTGTATATATATATATATATATATATATATATATATATATATATATATATATATATATATATATATATATATATATATATATATATATATATATGTGTGTGTGTGTGTGTGTGTGTGTGTGTGTGTGTGTGTGTGTGTGATTACCTAATTGTGATTACCTAATTGTGTTTACGGGAAAGAGCCCAAAGCTCGTATCTTCCCGTCTCCTCATCGGTTCCATTTTATACTTAGTCATACTTATCATACCTGTCCTTAAAACTATGGATTGAGATAGCATTAACTACCTCCTCGCTTAGCCAATTCCAATTATCAACTACTCTTACACTGAAAAAGTATTTCCTTACATCCTGCGAAGAAGTTTTCTTACGAAGCTTCAAACTATGACCTCTAGTTCTAGAGCCAGCCATATCAAAATATCCATCCCTATCCACTCTATCATAACCATGAAGAAATTTAAAGACTGTCACCATATCCCCCCCTCACTCTTCTAGCTTCGAGTGATGGTAAGTCTAATTCCCTCAGCCTCTTATCATAACTGAGATTGCATATTTCTGGCACCAGTTTCGTGGCATGTCTTTGAACTTTTTCAAGCTTAGCTATGTGCTTTTTCAAGTGCGGATTCCAAAAGGGGGCTGCATATTCGAGTTTTGGCCTCACATGGGTTACATAAATATTTCTGAACATTTCCTTGTCCATGTGCCTGAAGGCTACCCTTACATTTGATAAGAATGCATATGCTGCCCTTACTATGCCATTTATATGTATTTCTGGAGACAAATCTGCCAGTATGTTTACTCCTAGATCTCTCTCATTTTCTGTCTCTTGAAGTTGTACTCCAGCCACCGAGTAGTCAAGCTTGGGCCTTCTTGCACTTGTACCCATTCTCATTACCTTACATTTTGAAGTATTGAATTTCATTAGCCACTTTTCTGACCACTCATGCAGATTATTTAGATCCTCCTGCTGCATTATCTTTTAGAATGTCCAAAGACAAACAGCTTTAGGAACGGATTAAACATGGAACCACAACACACCAATGCGACAGTTCATGCAGCGAAAATTGTTAAGGAAATACTTGACAACATAGACACACATCTCACCACCTTGGAAACTTTCGAACCACCAAGGTGATAAAACAAACCAAGAGGTATAACCTCTAACCTACGGGCCGTTCTTTGAACAAGGGCCCGTGCCAACACAAGGTTGGCTTTAACCTCAAACAACAACAACAACAACCTCCTGAAGTTCTCTACCATTGTTCTCGTTTTTTACTTTCTTCACAATCTTTGCATCATCTGCAAACATATTCATGAATGAATTTACAGACTCTGGTAGGTCATTTACATACACAAGGAACAAAAGTGGCCCTAAAACTGAACCCTGTGGAACTCCACTACTAACTCTTCTCCATTCAGACACTGAGTGTCTTACTCTAACCCTCTGTTCCCTTCCTTCTAAGTAAGTTTTTATCCATTCCAAAACATTTCCACCTATTCTAGCCATTGATTGCAGCTTCCTAATAAGTCTCCCATGTGGAACAGTGTCAAACACTTTCTGGAAGTCTAGGAATATGCAATCTGCCCAGCCCTCTCTTTCCTGTAAGATTTGGCTTACCTCATCGTAAAATTCTAATAAGTTTGTTACTGTTGATCTACCTTCTCTGAAGCCATGTTGCCTCACTGATAAAAAGTTGAAGGATTCCAAGTGAAGAGAGATATGTTTCCTTAGTAGTTTCTCCATAACTTTGCAAACTATGCTGGTCAAGGAAACTGGTCTATAGTTCAGAGCCGTATCCCTCCTTCCCTTTTTGAAGATAGGTATCACATTTGCTTGTTTCCAGCATCTTGGAATCTCCCCCGACTCCAATGACTCCTTAAATATGATACTTAGTGCCACTGATATTGTGTTTGCGCATTTTTTAAGCACATGAGGGGATATATCATCGGGACCTGTAGCTTTATGAACATCTAAATCCATCAGCGCTTTGCATACCTCTGTGGCTGTAAGGTTGATGTTCTCTAATACCGGCCCTTGAGCTTCTATCACTGCAATATGAGGGGGTGGGGTATTTTCTACTGTAAATACTGACTGAAACTCCTTGTTCAATTCTTTGCAGATCTCTTCATCCGTCTCAGTGATGCTTCCATCCGCTCTCTTTAGTCTTAAAACCTGTTCTTTTACCTTCAGTTTTCCTCTGATAAAGTTGTGGAAAAGCTTGGGATTTTCTTTAGCCTTCCTGGTGATGTCCCTCTCATAGTCTCTCTCTGCCTCTCTCCTTTTACTTAGGTAGTCATTTCTTGCTCTTTTGTAGGTTTGCCAGGCATTTATGTTTTTTCTCCTATACCTTTTCCAGCATTTGTCTCTCCACTCCTTAGCTCTTTTACACCCATTATCGAACCATTTCTCTCTGGCATGAATTACACCTACTTTGGTGACAGGTATGCAGCAATCTACTATCTTCCCATATTTCTCACAAAAGATGTCATACATTTCTTGTACAGATTTGTTGTAAAATAAGGTTCTCCAGTCATTAACTGCAAAAAGCTCATTCATTTTGATGTAATCTCCTTTCGGATAGTTCCTCCTCATGTCCTCAGTGCCTCTACTCTCAGGAAGAATATCTTCAATGATATACTCCATCAACAACACACAGTGGTCAGTCTTTCCAATTGGTGGTTCATACTCAATTTTTTCAATATCCAACACATTATCTGTGAACACTAAATCAAGTAGTGATGGCTCATCCCCACCCCTGGCCCTTGTTGGTGAGTGTGTGTGTGTTTACTTAATTGTATATACCCAATTGTGCTTACGGGAAAGAGCCATGTGCACCCTAACTCCCGTCTCCTGATCGGTCTTATTTTTGTTCTCATTGATAATTATCACTTTTGTCCTTGAAACTAGCATTTTGCTTTCTCGTTTAGCGAATTCCAGTCATCAGCTATTCTTTCACTAATAAAGCACTTCCTTACAACCTGCAAAGACTTTTATCACGAAGCTTCAAACTATGACCTCCAGTTCTAGAGCCAGCCATATCAAAATATCGCTCCCTGGCCACTCTGTCAAAACCACATCTCCCTCTTCCTTCTAGCTTCAAGTGATGATAAATCTAACTCCCTATGTGTGTGTGTGCATGATGCAACTTTTAGTTCTCTTGGACGTGAGACTACTTGTTGCTGAGCTTCTACATAGAGATCTTGCTAATATTAGTTCTGGTGCAAGATGTGAGAGCATGACGTTAAATGCCAAGAAAATGCAAAATGTGAAACCCAGGCTTAATTCCCAAGCCCCACTTTCTCAAAGATAAATTGTCTGATTGATCCCACTGAGAGGTTGAATATCCTACCTGGGAGTAGAAAAGTAGAAAAGCAGGTCCAGAACGCTTGATCCTGCACATGCCAGTTTCTTTTATTGATAATGTTCACCTAGCATTAAGTAATTCGTTCAGGCTTCTGGGGTTAGCTTTTGCTTGTTAGTTGACTTTCGAAGAACTTTTAAGAAGAAGAAGAAGAAGAAGAAGAAGAAGAAGAAGAAGAAGAAGAGAAGAAGAAGAAGAAGAAGAAGAAGAAGAAGAAGAAGAAGAAGTAGTTGCACTTCAAACTTTTAAAGCTCTTTATCATGTCGTTTATGGAAATTATATGTAGAATAGAAATTATATATATATATATATATATATATATATATATATATATATATATATATATATATATATATATATATATATATATATATATATATATATATATATATATATAGTAAGGAATGGACATCAGAGATGACAGCAAAATTTACACATGTCTTGATGGCACATTATGCTTTAGATATCTTGGTTGAAGAGGGTAAAGAGAGAAACATCTCCCATCAAGGCAAATTTTCTTCTCCAGAAGTGGCCTCAACATAAGATAAAATTTAACATAGCATTTGAGTACATTTATCTCAGCAATCATCGAATATACAGTTTTTAAGACGCTTCTCGTTTGGTTTGGTTTCTCTTTTGTATTTTTGTCTAGATTCCTTTTCGTATTTTTCCTGTTTTGTAAATTTTTTTTTCATTTCATGTGCCTTTTCCTCCAATATTCTTTTTCACCCGTTTCTTTAACTTTATTTTTTGTTCCTTATGAGTCCATTTTTCCTCATTTTCCTTTTCCTTATTTTTCCTTTTCACACACACACACACACACACACACACACACACACACACACACACACACACACACACACACACACACACACACACACACACACACACACACCCATATTCTTAGACTTCCAGAAAGCGTTTGACACTGTTCCACATGGGAGACTTATTAGGAAGCTGCAATCAATGGCTAGAATAGGTGGAAATGTTTTGGAATGGATAAAAACTTACTTAGAAGGAAGGGAACAGAGGGTTAGAGTAAGACACTCAGTGTCTGAATGGAGAAGAGTTAGTAGTGGAGTTCCACAGGGTTCAGTTTTAGGGCCACTTTTGTTCCTTGTATATGTAAATGACCTACCAGAGTCTGTAAATTCATTCATGAATATGTTTGCAGATGATGCAAAGATTGTGAAGAAAGTAAAAAACGAGAACAATGGTAGAGAACTTCAGGAGGATCTAAATAATCTGCATGAGTGGTCAGAAAAGTGGCTAATGAAATTCAATACTTCAAAATGTAAGGTAATGAGAATGGGTACAAGTGCAAGAAGGCCCAAGCTTGACTACTCGGTGGCTGGAGTACAACTTCAAGAGACAGAAAATGAGAGAGATCTAGGAGTAAACATACTGGCAGATTTGTCTCCAGAAATACATATAAATGGCATAGTAAGGGCAGCATATGCATTCTTATCAAATGTAAGGGTAGCCTTCAGGCACATGGACAAGGAAATGTTCAGAAATATTTATGTAACCTATGTGAGGCCAAAACTCGAATATGCAGCCCCCTTTTGGAATCCGCACTTGATAAAGCACATAGCTAAGCTTGAAAAAGTTCAAAGACATGTCACGAAACTGGTGCCAGAAATACGCAATCTCAGTTATGATGAGAGGCTGATGGAATTAGACTTACCATCACTCGAAGCTAGAAGAGTGAGGGGGGATATGGTGACAGTCTTTAAATTCCTTCATGGTTATGATAGAGTGGATAGGGATGGATATTATGATATGGCTGGCTCTAGAACTAGAGGTCATAGTTTGAAGCTTCGTAAGAAAACTTCTTTGCAGGATGTAAGGAAATACTTTTTCAGTGTAAGAGTAGTTGATAATTGGAATTGGCTAAGCGAGGAGGTAGTTAATGCTATCTCAATCCATAGTTTTAAGGACAGGTATGATAAGTATGACTAAGTCTAAAATGGAACCGATGAGGAGACGGGAAGATACGAGCTTTGGGCTCTTTCCCGTAAACACAATTAGGTAATCACACACACACACACACACACACACACACACACACACACACACACACACACACACACACACACACACACACACACAAACTTATTAGAATTCCATAATAAGGTAAGCCGAATCTTACAGGAAAGAGAGGGCTGGGCAGATTGCATATTCCTAGACTTCCAGAAAGCGTTTGACACTGCTCCACATGGGAGACTTATTAGGAAGCTGCAATCAATGGCTAGAATAGGTGGAAATGTTTTGGAATGGATAAAAACTTACTTAGAAGGAAGGGAACAGAGGGTTAGAGTAAGACACTCAGTGTCTGAATGGAGAAGAGTTAGTAGTGGAGTTCCACAGGGTTCAGTTTTAGGGCCACTTTTGTTCCTTGTATATGTAAATGACCTACCATAGTCTGTAAATTCATTCATGAATATGTTTGCAGATGATGCAAAGATTGTGAAGAAAGTAAAAAACGAGAACAATGGTAGAGAACTTCAGGAGGATCTAAATAATCTGCATGAGTGGTCAGAAATGTGACTAATGAAATTCAATACTTCAAAATGTAAGGTAATGAGAATGGGTAAAAGTGCAAGAAGGCCCAAGCTTGACTACTCGGTGGCTGGAGTACAACTTCAAGAGACAGAAAATGAGAAAGATGTAGGAGTAAACATACTGGCAGATTTGTCTCCAGAAATACATATAAATGGCATAGTAAGGGCAGCATATGCATTCTTATCAAATGTAAGGGTAGCCTTCAGGCACATGGACAAGGAAATGTTCAGAAATATTTATGTAACCTATGTGAGGCCAAAACTCGAATATGCAGCCCCCTTTTGGAATCCGCACTTGAAAAAGCACATAGCTAAGCTTGAAAAAGTTCAAAGACATGCCACGAAACTGGTGCCAGAAATACGCAATCTCAGTTATGATGAGAGGCTGAGGGAATTAGACTTACCATCACTCGAAGCTAGAAGAGTGAGGGGGGATATGGTGACAGTCTTTAAATTTCTTCATGGTTATGATAGAGTGGATAGGGATGGATATTTTGATATGGCTGGCTCTAGAACTAGAGGTCATAGTTTGAAGCTTCGTAAGAAAACTTCTTTGCAGGATGTAAGGAAATACTTTTTCAGTGTAAGAGTAGTTGACAATTGGAATTGGCTAAGCGAGGAGGTAGTTAATGCTATCTCAATCCATAGTTTTAAGGACAGGTATGATAAGTATGACTAAGTATAAAATGGAACCGATGAGGAGACGGGAAGATACGAGCTTTGGGCTCTTTCCCGTAAACACAATTAGGTAATCACACACACACACACACACACACACACACACACACACACACACACACACACACACACACACACACACACACACACACACACACACACAAACTTATTAGAATTCCATAATAAGGTAAGCCGAATCTTACAGGAAAGAGAGGGCTGGGCAGATTGCATATTCCTAGACTTCCAGAAAGCGTTTGACACTGCTCCACATGGGAGACTTATTAGGAAGCTGCAAGCAATGGCTAGAATAGGTGGAAATGTCTTGGAATGGATAAAAACTTACTTAGAAGGAAGGGAACAGAGGGTTAGAGTAAGACACTCAGTGTCTGAATGGAGAAGAGTTAGGAGTGGAGTTCCACAGGATTCAGTTTTAGGGCCACTTTTGTTCGTTGTATATGTAAATGACCTACCAGAGTCCGTAAATTCATTCATGAATATGTTTGCAGATGATGCGAAGATTGTGAAGAAAGTAAGAAACGAGAACAATGGTAGAGAACTTCAGGAAGATCTAAATAATCTGCATGAGTGGTCAGAAAAGTGGCTAATGAAATTCAATACTTCAAAATGTAAGGTAATGAGAATGGGTACAAGTGCAAGAAGGCCCAAGCTTGACTACTCGGTGGCTGGAGTACAACTTCAAGAGACAGAAAATGAGAAAGATGTAGGAGTAAACATACTGGCAGATTTGTCTCCAGAAATACATATAAATGGCATAGTAAGGGCAGCATATGCATTCTTATCAAATGTATGGGTAGCCTTCAGGCACATGGACAAGGAAATGTTCAGAAATATTTATGTAAGCTATATGAGGCCAAAACTCGGATATGCAGCCCCCTTTTGGAATCCGCTCTTGAAAAAGCACATAGCTAAGCTTGAAAAAGTTCAAAGATATTCCACGAAACTGGTGCCAGAAATACGCAATCTCAGTTATGATGAGAGGCTGAGGGAATTAGACTTATCATCACTTGAAGCTAGAAGATTGAGGGGGGATATGGTGACAGTCTTTAAATTCCTTCATGGTTATGATAGAGTGGATAGGGATCGATATTTTGATATGGCAGGATCTAGAACTAGAGGTCATAGTTTGAAGCTTCGTAAGAAAACTTCTTTGCAGGATGTCAGGAAATACTTTTTCAGTGTAAGAGTAGTTGATAATTGGAATTGGCTAAGCGAGGAGGTAGTTAATGCTATCTCAATCCATAGTTTTAAGGACAGGTATGATAAGTATGACTAAGTAGAAAATGGAACTGATGAGGAGACGGGAAGATACGAGTTTTAGGCTCTTTCCCGTAAACACAATTAGGTAATTACAATTAGGTAATTACACACACACATACACGTATTCAGTACACAAGTATTCAGTATCTCTTAAACTTTTCCTTGTGTTTTTGAGTGACTAAGAATATAGTGCGTAAATCATACATTATTTCCCTTAATAAGAAATCCTGCAGGGTATTGTGAGTAAAAAACTTATATATGTTGTATGACGAGACTGTCCAAAATATTAAAGGAAAAAATTGAGAACATTTTCGTGAGGGGAAAGAGAAGAAGCTGCCCTGTTCTGCCTTGAAGGAAACTTTGAAGAGTTGCCAGAGGTGAAGCCATCACATCACATTACCTAATTTTTTGTGTAAATTGGGGAGAGCTATTAAGCCGTTCACCTGATCCTGTGGTTCCATATATTGTTAAAATCAATATCCTTCCCATTTATATTAATTTGATAGCTAGTTTTGATACACAAAATAATTGAATAATTAAATAAATACCAAAAATAGACCTGACAACAGTACTGAGTTAAGTTGCCAAGTAGTACAGCTGTCTTATTTTCTTAATTTTTTTTCTTTTCTTTTAGCTTTCTCTTTTACTATATTTTTTAATTTTGTATATATATTGAGTTATATGTAAAGTCTGATCCTGTGATAACATATCTTGGTTAGCAAGTGAGTTTATCAGTTAAGAAGAATATATAGCAGAAACAGGTGGGTGCCTCCTCAGACACAAATTCGAATTTTCCTTCAGGTTTGACTTTGTTTTTGTTGCATTTTTTTCTTTTTCTTTTTATCCTCAAATTACCATTGTAAAATTTTTAAGTTAAGATGCGTGTTACCAGAAAAGAGATAAATTGAGTCACTAAATAGCACTTATAAGGAGATGTAAAACTTCTGTGTGAAGTTTAAATAAAAGTTTTTCTCTCTTTTTTATCTCTTTCTCTTCTTCTTTCTATATTCTGTGAAAGGGAGAACATAAAAATGAGGCCATCGCTGTCCCAAACCTCTCCCACCCATGGGTCGGGAGGAGGGGTAGCTATTAGGAGACTAAAACAGAAAATCAAGGATTTAGAGGCAATGGTTATAAGCCTTGATGATAAAATTCGGAATATGAATAGAGAAATGAAAGAGAATGAAACACTCAGAGAGGAAATAAGATTTTTGGAGGAAACAAATAAAGCACAAGGGCATGAGAGAAAGGAACTATAAAAAAGAATAAAGAAGCTGGAAGGGGAAAAGAGTCAACTAGAAACTAGAATTTCTAAACAAGAAGATAAAAACAAACAGCTAAATGACAACCTAAATGAATTAGATGTTAGTTCACTGCTACTTCTGAGAGAGACGAGATTGCAGCTTGGAATGTCCAGATTAAGGAAAATATTGAGCACTTTAGAAAAGAGTTCCAGGAGCTGAATATGGAAAATGATGCCATGAAAACTTCCTTTGCTGATGCACTAAAGGGGAATGTGGCAGTAAAAGAGGCTGTAAAGGTGGTGGCACTGGAAAACATACAAACAGTTGACTATAAAGAGACAGTAATAAAAAAAATGAAAGATGCTATGATGGAAAGTGCAAACCCACTCATCAAACAGGCACTTGATAAAGAGAAGACAGTGGTAATCTCAGGCATAAGCGAGTCCCAGGAGCCAACATGGCAGGGGAGACTTGAAGAAAATAAAGCTAGGGTTGTAGACCTGATAAGAAAGCTTGGAGTAGTTTGTGGTCCTGAGGATATTGTAAACATACACCAACTAGGCAAATATTCAAGGGAAGGAAAGCTGAGACCAACAAAAGTAACCTCTGAGAGAGGGGAAACATGTAGGGAAATATTGTGAGAAGAAAAGTCTAAAAGACCTTCAAGAATTCAAAGAAGTGTTCATTAGACGATGCAGAACACAGGAAGAGATGGGAAAGATCAAAAACTTGTTGCAAGAGGCAAGAAGGTTAAATGAGGAAAGAAATGAAAAAGAGAAGAAAAATTTTCATTTCAGAGTTCTTCCAGACAAAGGGGAGATAAAGAAGACAATTCCAGAAGATCAGGGGATGGGGCCTCATTAAGATTGTTATACACAAATGCTGATGGATTAGCTGGTAAGGCAGTAGAATTAAAAGATAGGATTCACAACAATAAGGCAGATATAGTAGTAATTACAGAGACTAAGTTGAGTGAGGATATAAACACTGTCACAGTTTTTCCTAAGGGCTTCAGAATATTAAGGGTTGAAAGATCTGAGAGGACTGGTGGAGGGATAGCACTGCTCATAAGTGAAAGGATTCAAGTTGAAGAAATAAACTTGGCTATAGAAAGTGAGTTCAAGGAATTTCTTGTTGCTCGCATAAATACTGGGTCAGAGAGCATTATAATAACTCTTGTATATAACCCACCAAGGAACCAGAATAGGCTAGAAGTTTATGAGGAGAGTCATATAGGTACTATTGAAGTCATAAACTCAGTTGTTAACATGGCACAGGAGAGAAAATGTAGGATTTTTATTATGGGAGATTTTAATCATAAAAATATAGATTGGATAAATCTTGACCCACACAGTGGTGAGGACTCATTCGGGGCAAGATTCCTAGACTGCGTACAATTTAATTTCCTACACCAACATGTGATGGAACCAACGAGGGCCAGGGGTGGGGATGAGCCATCACTACTTGATCTAGTATTCACAGATAATGTGTTGGATATTGAAAAAATTGAGTATGAACCACCAATTGGAAAGTGTGACCACTGTGTGTTGTTGATGAAGTATATCATTGAAGATATTCTGCCTGAGAGTAAAGGCACAGAGGACATGAGGAGGAACTATCCGAAAGGAGATTACATAAAAATGAATGAGCTTTTTGCAGTTATTGACTGGAGAACCTTATTTTACAACAAATCTGCACAAGAAATGTATGACATCTTTTGTGAGAAATATGGGAAGATAGTAGATTGCTGCATACCTGTCACCAAAGTAGGTGTAATTCATGCCAGAGAGAAATGGTTCGATAATGAGTGTAAAAGAGCTAAGGAGTGGAGAGACAAATGCTGGAAAAGGTATAGGAGGAGAAAAAACATAAATGCCTGGCAACCTACAAAAGAATAAGGAATGACTACCTAAGTAAAAGGAGAGAGGCAGAGAGAGACTATGAGAGGGACATCACCAGGAAGGCTAAAGAAAATCCCAAGCTTTTCCACAGCTTTATCAGAGGAAAACTGAAGGTAAAAGAACAGGTTTTAAGGCTAAAGAGAGCGGATGGAAGCATCACTGAGACAGATGAAGAGATCTGCAAAGAATTGAACAAGGAGTTTCAGTCAGTATTTACAGTAGAAAATACCCCACCCCCTCAGATTGCAGAGACAGAAGCTCAAGGGCCGGTATTAGAGAACATCAACCTTACAACCACAGAGGTATGCAAAGCGCTGATGGATTTAGATGTTCATAAAGCTACAGGTCCTGATGACATATCCCCTCATGTACTTAAAAAATGTGCAAACTCAATATCAGTGGCACTAAGTATCATATTTAAAAAGTCACTGGAGTCAGGAGAGATTCCAAGATGCTGGAAACAAGCAAATGTGATACCTATCTTCAAAAAGGGAAGGAGGGATACGGCTCTGAACTATAGACCAGTTTCCTTGACCAGCATAGTTTGCAAAGTTATGGAGAAACTACTAAGGAAATATATCTCTCTTCACTTGGAATCCTTCAACTTTTTGTCAGTGAGACAGCATGGCTTCAGAAAAGGTAGATCAACAGTAACAAACTTATTAGAATTTTATGATGAGGTAAGCCGAATCTTACTATAGAGAGAGGGCTGGGCAGATTGCATATTCCTAGACTTCCAGAAAACGTTTGACACTGCTCCACATGGGAGACTTATTAGGAAGCTGCAAGCAATGGCTAGAATAGGTGGAAATGTCTTGGAATGGATAAAAACTTACTTTGAAGGAAGGGAACAGAGGGTTAGAGTAAGACACTCAGTGTCTGAATGGAGAAGAGTTAGTAGTGGAGTTCCACAGGATTCAGTTTTAGGGCCACTTTTGTTCCTTGTATATGTAAATGACCTACCATAGTCTGTAAATTCATTCTTGAATATGTTTGCAGATGATGCAAAGATTGTGAAGAAATTAAAAAACGAGAACAATGGTAGAGAACTTCAGGAGGATCTAAATAGTCTGTATGAGTGGTCAGAAAAGTGGCTAATGAAATTCAATACTTCAAAATGTAAGGTAATGAGAATGGGTACAAGTGCAAGAAGGCCCAAGCTTGACTACTCGGTGGCTGGAGTACAACTTCAAGAGACAGAAAATGAGAGAGATCTAGGAGTAAACATATTGGCAGATTTGTCTCCAGAAATACATATAAATGGCATAGTAAGGGCAGCATATGCATTCTTATCAAATGTAAGGACAGCTTTCAGGCACATGGACAAGGAAATGTTCAGAAATATTTATGTAACCTATGTGAGGCCAAAACTCGAATATGCAGCCCCCTTTTGGAATCCACACTTGAAAAAGCACCTAGCTAAGCTTGAAAATGTTCAAAGACATGCCACGAAACTGGTGCCAGAAATACGCAATCTCAGTTATGATGAGAGGCTGAGGGAATGAGACTTACCATCACTCGAAGCTAGAAGATTGAGGGGGGATATGGTGACAGTCTTTAAATTCAATCATGGTTATGATAGAGTGGATAGGGATGGATATTTTGATATGGCTGGCTCTAGAACTAGAGGTCATAGTTTGAAGCTTCGTAAGAAAACTTCTTTTCTGGATGTAAGGAAATACTTTTTCAGTGTAAGAGTAGTTGATAATTGGAATTCACTAAGCGAGGAGGTAGTTAACGCTATCTCAATCCATAGTTTTAAGGACAGGTATGAAAAGTATGACTAAGTATAAAATGGAACCGATGAGGAGACGGGAAGATACGAGCTTTGGGCTCTTTCCCGTAAACACAATTAGGTAAAAACAATTAGGTAAATACACACACACACACATATACATACATGCATGCACACATACATATATATATATATATATATATATATATATATATATATATATATATATATATATATATATATATATATATATATATATATATATATATATATATATATATATATATATATATATATATATATATATATATATATATATATATATATATATATATATATATATATATATATATATATATATATATATATATATATATATATATATATATATATATATATAAGGCTTTTGACAGAGTCTGGCAGAAGGCTCTATTGGTCAAACTCCCTGCCTATGGCTTTACCCCTTCTTTCTGTTCTCTGATATCCAGTTTTCTTTCTGACCGTTTTATATCTGTAGTTGTTGATGGTGCGACAGCTAGCTCTTTCCCTGTCACCATTGGTGTTCCACAGGGCTCTGCTCTGTCACCTACTCTGTTCCTTCTCTTCATCAATGATCTTCTACAATCCCCTTCTTCCTCTCTTCTTCATGCCTTTGCTGATTATTCTACCCTTCACGTTTCCTCTGCCTTTTCTTCTCAATCTACATCTGCTACTCATAATCAGTCTCGTCTCACTCCTTCTACTCTCAGTTCCAATTTGCAAAGCGTATATGAGTGGGGCACTCAAAATTTAGTTAAATTCAATGCCTCCAAGACACAGTTTCTGGCTATCTCTTTATCTTCTTCTCCTGATATCCTTATTGTCTTCGAAATTAACGAAATTTACCCTCTTAATTCTATCAACATATTAGAAATCCATATAGATACTAACTTGTCTTGCAGGAATCACATAATCCAACTTTCTAAATCTTCATCCAAAAAAATTGGGGGTTTTGTTTCGTTTTCGTCATTACTCTCCTTATTAACAGTTAATTAAAATCTATAAAGGTCTTATTCGTCCATGCTTAGAGTACTGCTCACACGTCTGGGGTGCTTCTTCTTATACTTATCTCCTTGGTAGGGTTGAATCTCAGGCAGTCAGACTCATTAATGATCCTTCTCTTACTTCTAATCTGGATTCTCTCTCTTCACCGTAAGGTATCTTCCTTTTCTCTTTTCTATCGCTACTACTTCCATCGCTGCTCTGATGAGTTGTCGAGTTGCATCCCTCCCCCACTGCCGAGACTGCATGACACTCATCAAGCGGCCTCATCTCACAGGTACTGTATGGAGATTTGTAGCTCGCGGATTGGTCGGTGCAGCGACTGCTTTTTTCCATCTACCTCCAGAGTCTGGAACTCTATTCCTCCTTCTCTCTTTCCTAATTCTTATGACCTATCGTCCTTCAAAAAACGAATATATCCTCATATCATGCCCTAGTCCTCAATATCTTTGGGCCCTCTGTACTGTGGCTATTTTTTCTGTCTGTCGTTTTCCTTTGTGTGACATTACCTCATCTCTGCCTCGTCGTTAACTTTTTCTTTTCCTTCGTCTTGGTGTTTCCTCATGCCCGGGCATTTATTAATGAGGGTAGTTTTTGCCTGTCCCGGTGTTACACTTATATATATATATATATATATATATATATATATATATATATATATATATATATATATATATATATATAATCCTTTATTCCTCATTTTTCCTTCTCATTCCTTTTCATCGTCTAATTTCCAATTCTACCTCGGCCAGTTACTTTTTTTTTCCAAGAGTTTCTTCCCAAAATATATTAATATTCGTATTGAAAATATTTTCAAAAAAGAAAAGTTTTAATGGTCCGCATAAATTTAGAAAAAAGAGGATGAGAACATTTTCATCTCCATACCTAAATAGTTTTATTGTTTTTTTTTTATTTTTAAATTATATTGAGGGATCTTTGTAATTTATTTACTTCAACCTTAGCTATTTTGTTGTGCGTGAACTCTTGTTCGGATGTCTGCCAACTAATATGGTTTTCTGCTTAGTTATTTTACAGAATGCAACCTATATTATAGATAGCTAGATTGCTAGACAGAAAAATATAGAAGACAAAGACAGGAGTTATTA
The DNA here is from genome assembly GCA_037179515.1 of Halocaridina rubra. Taxonomy (NCBI): domain Eukaryota; kingdom Metazoa; phylum Arthropoda; class Malacostraca; order Decapoda; family Atyidae; genus Halocaridina; species Halocaridina rubra. The sequence continues at coordinate 111,595 of JAXCGZ010005752.1, read as the reverse complement.
GGTAGAGAGATGGACATATAGATAAGAAGATAAACGGGAAAGAATATATTCTGTGTTTGCAAACATATGATCATGGTTGATGAAAAGGCTCTTCCCCCATATTTCCTCCTATAAAACGCCTGCAAGAGTGGGGTTAGGATTGGGGCTGCATGAAGGAAGATTTGTTGCCTCTGAACTCAATTTTTTTTTTTTCGTAGAAACAAGAAAATATTTGACAGAGTCTAGAAGTTACAATATAAATGCCTGTTCATGACATAGCTTATATATATATATATATAATATATTATATATATATATATATATATATATATATATATATATATATATATATATATATATATATATGGATTTGGATTTACGTCACGAACTCCTTTTTCTGCTAAGAGCTAGGACGGTTGCCTTCTTACGAAGGACTTGTTTTGGCAGATGTAATCGTTACCCTGAGTGTATGCCCTTACTAACCTCAGTCCGTGACGGGGCGCGAACCCTCGACCTGCCGCCTCAGAGTCGCAGACGCTACCATTTTGCCACGGAGACTACTATATATATATATATATATATATATATATATATATATATATATATATATATATATATAATATATATATATTTACCCTTTCGGGACTCGAACCTAAGACAAATAACTGCTGTGCCAAGGCACTACGAACTGTACCACTGAAGTTCTAAAAAAGAAGATAACCTTATAGATATCTGCTTTGCTAGGACTGAAAGCATTCTTTCTGAATGTCTTTTTGTTCATTTTACAGCTTCTCCCAAGCTCACTTGGGGCTTCGTTTTCGCATTTAACTCAAATCCCAATCTATATAGGCATTAATAATAATCAGATAAACACATTAGCATGTGTGAAAGCATGAATCCTCTTTTACCCAACCGGGACTTGAATTTGAGACTCATAATTACTGTGCTAAGGCACAACCAACTACACCACTGAAGGTCTAAGGAAGAAGCCAAGCTTAAAGCAATCTGCTTAGCTAGGAATGAATGCATTTGTCGTAAAGTAATTTTAATTAAGAAGTGTAACATAACAGAGCCCCAGTGGTGTCAGGGGTACTCAAGTGGCATGACCAATATTTCCAGTATTGTTTTCTGGGCAGGATGTGTGCTTACAGAGAGTTGACAAATATCTATGGTTCAACCCATAGGCCTCTCACACCTCAGTGCCCCTTACCGATAGAGGTCAGAAATGTCACACAGTTTTGGGTTGTTCCCACGGGAGCCAAAGACCAATACTTACATGTAAATACCTACATGAACCTGTGAAAATACACATATAGGCACTCCTTGTGTCCGATTGGCCTTCTTGTAGCCACACCCCTAGCACTACATGTAATGGGTGGTAACCCCCTATTCTCTAGAAGCCTATTGATGGAGGCTGTCCAAGCATATCATGCCCTGCCATCTTGGTGAGACAAGAAAGTCAGAAGCAGTGAGAGAGTCAAGCAGTTAGTTTGTGCAGGGGACGAATAAGATCTTAGATTTTACCCTAAGGGGGCGGGGAGCATTGAGGTGTAGATTAAGTGTATAACTAAATAAACTAAATGTTAAGCAGTCTGTGCATATCCGTTATCACGTCGCATGCTATACTTTTAGTATAGTATAAAACTAATACGACATTGGTGGCAGCCTGGTACGATACCACGCCTAGATTACCATAAAGAGACAGAAAATCATATGCCAGTGCATTTTGTGCCGTGAAAAAAATAAATGCAAGATACAGATTATAGCACATCTCTGGAAGCAATTGGAGGTAGAAAATATCTGTCGAATCCTCGAGTCAGAAGAAGCTTCAAGACGCCTAAAAGCAAGCAGTGAGACCGCACCCTCGAGGAGAGGTAGTGTGGCAAACGGCGACGCCGACGGTGCTGACGACGAAACAGACATCAAGAGCGACGCTTCAAACTCCGGCAAATCTCAGAGTATAGAGAAGGCACAGCAAGTCACACCTCACCCCAGTCCCTGTATAGGAAAGGTGCCCAGCAGTAAAAATTGTATCATACATTTTGATTCTGAAGGAAAGTTGCTGAAACTTTGTTTTCGAAGGCTGAGAAACGTCAACTGGAGAGCCGAGTGGTCAACTTGGGAGAAAATTTCATCGTGATTAACATATTTCACCGTGCGGAGGACTGTGAATGTTGCTTTGAGAAGCAACACCCCTACTAGGTGTTATTTGTTGCTGAATTCGACTAAGAAGATGCCTGGGATAGTGAATCGGCGATTTTACGAAACATGGACGACGTCGGCGAGAAAACCAAAGAGCCCAGAAGAAAGGAAAATCCCCACCTCCAGTACCAGTGGCTATGATGTTCTTCTAGTAGCATGCCAAAATGGCTAAGTATTTGTAATATTTATCCAGTGAGTAATGGGACTATTATTAAAAGAAATTGAGGTTGAAGGACTCTGCCATTTTACTTTATAGATATGCTTTGACTCAGCCACCCCGCATATAAAAGGAAGTGTGGCTTTAGTAAATTAATAGAAGTAGAATTTCTGTACCCATTACTAAACTAGATAATTTGTACTAATAGCTATAAGCAGTAATGAACTCGATTTTTGTCATAATTAAAACAATGTAACGAGTAATTGCTTTTGAAGGGTGTTCAATTTATTTCTTATTATTGCCTAGGTTAAGTATTAAACAGACAAAGGTATTGATTTTAGTTGAGAACAAAATTAATATATGTGTAAAATTACTTTTATATTAATTTCTTAAAGCGGAAGTAGAGTAATTTTACTGAGTAACGATTACGGGAGTGACAGTGTTTAAGAATAAAATATAAGGTGTTGAGTTTTTATACTCCGAAATGCGCTTAATAATTATATTGAGAAACAAACTTGAATCCGTTTGTCTTTTTATTTTATCACGTGTGATATTGTCCAAGAGTGGAATGCGGAAATGACCGATCGATCTCCCAACTTCGTTATTATGAAGCAATTGTAATTGTATTGAGTATTTGCTATTAAAATACGTGAACGTCATATCCTCTGAAGAGTAGGAGACTTTTGTGATGTTTTTAAGATTATTGCTGTTCGATATAGCAAGTTTTTTTTTTGTTAGTTAAGATGTTATGCAGGTGGGGAAAGAGAGTAGAGTGAAACGTGCTTTGATGGGGAGGTTAGGGTGTCACCCTACCATACTGTAAATGGGGAGTATAGAGGTGACCTATGACCATTGACACAGTCATGTGACTACCGGGGCCAATTGTAATTTCATGCACACACTCCCTCAGAGTGACGGGGAAAAAATCAAAGCTGTAAACAGAAGAGTGACTCAGGGGAAATGTTTAAAGAGTATAAATTGTGAGTATGAATGAGTGAGAGAGAGAATGGTATGACTGACTGGGGGTATAATGGGAGGGATACACTTGTGGGTGGCTTCGCGAGGAGTCGTCAAGAAGCAGGATCTGGACTTATTTGTTGATATGTGTATAGTTTTAATGGGAGGTGATGTAGACGTTGCAATTTCTATCAAGGGATATGTTTATGTGAATGCTTCTAAAGGCAATGTAGTGAAGTTCCACCTGCCCAGGTATGGCCGAGGTGCATGCATATAGTTTTAATGGGAGGTGATGTAGACATTGCAATACCTATTTAGAGATATGTTTATGTAAATGCTTCAAGGCAACGTAGTGAAGTTCCTCATGCCCAGATATGGCAGAGGTGCAGTCATTTTTATTTTATTATGTCTCCTACTCCGCCAGTGAGATAATTGTCTGATTTTCAAAATTCCAAGAGAGATATTAAATTATAAAGGATGCGAATCTATGAATGATTTTTTATTTTTGCTAGCAGAAGTTCTTGTTCCGGTGTTACGTCACGGACTCCCTTTTCTACTAAGGGCTAGGACGATTGCCTTCTTGCGAAAGACTTGTTTTGGCAGATGTAATCATTACCCTGAGTGCATTATACTCTAAATAGATAAAAAAAAAAATTGAATTTTAAGCCATGATAATGTTTGCCACCATCATTCCAGCTTGGTCATAAAGAAGGAAGTGTGAACTCACAGGAAATGACAACAAGAATATTGTGCAGCCGTTTCCTGTATTTGAAAGAGACGAAGTCGATCCAGCAGCAGAAGAAACAGGGGAGGAAACAGCGCATGCATGCAAATCTCCTCGCAAAGCTAGCCATCTGGAGTCCAGAAAATAAATATTGAGCAGAATTTTGGGTAGGAAAAGAAAGAGTGAAAAAGTGGGTAATTAAATACCTAACCGATCGTAAGTATAGGTAAAAAGACAAATATATAACTTCCCCCCTGTCTGCTGAGGTATTCTCTTCACTCGAAAAAAGTTAATTTGAGTCCATAGAAGAATATATATGTTATTTTTATGTATGATTCCTTAAGAGATTATCAAACTTAAGCAAAGTTCATTCTTTAATGTTGCAAATTAAATATTATTTTTTTAATTTCATTACTTCATGCACATACATGTTTTTTTTTTGCAGATATACGTTTTTATTATATTTTTTTTTATGTTGAGAAGTGTATATAGCCTTCATATGATAGTTGTAACATTTTGAAGAGATAAAGATATTATCGATTTTGAGAAGCTTAACTGAAGATAATTATTGATAATTAATGTCATTGTCATGAAATTTATAATTATTATTGTGCTAATTAAGATAATTGAGATTCTCACACCTTATATTTTGAGTATGAAATTAAAATAATGATACTTAAGTCCTTCTATATCGTTCGTTAAGAAAGGATAATCGTTAATTTTGTTGATTGTAGTAGATATAAATAAATAAAATAAGAAATTCTCTTGAGATATCAGCTTTAGTGTAAAATATTTTTAATTTACAATGCTTGTTAAGCTTCCAAGAGTTTCATATTTTATTAACTATAATTATCATATATAATTGTAGTATTTTGTTTAGATTTCGTTGGAGGTATGTTTGACTTATAGCAAGTGTGTGCTTCGACTTGACCCTCTGATTTATAAATAAGAGAAAAGATTGCCATAATAGGCAAGTATGTGTATTTTTATCTCACGAGCGTTATTTGCAATGTTAAACAGAAAAAGAATGAATTTATGCTTCGATGTCTCTTTATTTGTATACTAAGTTATTTTGTTCTTATTTTTTTAAGACTAGAAAAATAAAAGCTCGAGTGGTGATTATAGAGTTAAAGAACATAAGAACATAAGAATAGAGGACACTGCAACATGCCTACTGGCACACACGAGGCAGCTCCATTTTTTAATTGTATTTTCAGCATGTCTAACCTATTCTATTCTACTCTACTTATTTATTCTGTTTTTCTTTTTATGATTTTTCTAATAAGCACTAACCTATTCATACCCACCCTACCTCTGTCATATGTCTATCTAATCTACATTTGAAGGTGTCTAAGGTATTGGCATTTACTATCCTACTAGGAAGCTTGTTCCATGCATCAGCTACTCTATTACCAAACCAATTTTTACCAATTTCCCTTCTGAACCTAAATTTATCAAGCTTAAATCCATTATTACGAGTTCTGGTTTGATCATGAATTTTTAAAACTTTATTAATATCTCCCTTGTTAATCCCTTTAAACCATTTATACACTTCAATCATATCCCCCCTAACTCTTCGCCTCTCTAGAGAATGTAGATTAAGTTTTTTTAATCTGTCCTCATATGAACATAAGAACATAAGAATAGAGGACACTGCAACATGCCTACTGGCACACACGAGGCAGCTCCATTTTTTAATTGTATTTTCAGCATGTCTAACCTATTCTATTCTACTCTACTTATTTATTCTGTTTTTCTTTTTATGATTTTTCTAATAAGCACTAACCTATTCATACCCACCCTACCTCTGTCATATGTCTATCTAATCTACATTTGAAGGTGTCTAAGGTATTGGCATTTACTATCCTACTAGGAAGCTTGTTCCATGCATCAGCTACTCTATTACCAAACCAATTTTTACCAATTTCCCTTCTGAACCTAAATTTATCAAGCTTAAATCCATTATTACGAGTTCTGGTTTGATCATGAATTTTTAAAACTTTATTAATATCTCCCTTGTTAATCCCTTTAAACCATTTATACACTTCAATCATATCCCCCCTAACTCTTCGCCTCTCTAGAGAATGTAGATTAAGTTTTTTTAATCTGTCCTCATATGGTAGATTTCTGATATTGTGTATCATCTTGGTCATTCTTCGTTGCACTCTCTCCAAGGATTCAATTTCCATTCTATAATAGGGTGACCAGAATTGCACAGCATAATCTAAATGGGGCCTAACTAATGCAAGATAGAGCTGCAAAATAACTTTTTCCGTCCTATTGCTGACGCTTCTTGAGATAAATCCTAAAATTCTGTTTGCTTTATTTCTGACTGCTGTGCATTGCTCTCTTGGCTTAAGACTACTACTCACAAGAACTCCCAAATCCCTTTCACACTGAGAACTCATGATTTCATGGTTATTTAGCTTATAACTAGTATTGTCTTTTATAGTACCCATTTTAACTACTTTACATTTTTCAACATTAAATTCCATTTGCCATTTGTCCGACCATTCAGATAATCTATTTAGATCTTCCTGTAAAGCATGAATGTCTTCTTTTCCATTTATAGTTCTACCTATTTTAGTGTCGTCTGCGAATTTACTTAGGTTACTACTGATATCCGAATCCAGATCATTTAGATATACGATGAATAATAGAGGACCCAGTACCGAGCCTTGTGGTACCCCGCTTGTAACCGAGCCCCACTCTGATTTCTCTCCATTTATGCAAACCCTCTGTTTTCTGTCTTTTAACCATTGTTTGATCCATCTGAGCACAGCTCCTCCTATACCATGAGCTTCCAGCTTTTTAACTAATCTTTTGTGAGGAACTCTATCAAAAGCTTTGCTAAAATCTAGATATATTGTATCATATTCTTTGCCACAATCTACTGCCTCGTAAACTTCTGAATAAAAAGACAGTAAGTTTGTAAGGCACGAAAAACCCTTAAGAAACCCTTAAGGTAGTTGTGGTTTTTTCCCTTGTATATTTAGGCAGGAAGGCAAATCATAAAAGGGCCCTTACAAGGTACAAATATATATTTCCTTTTTGAAGAAAAAAGTTAGCTCAAATTCTCTCTCTCTCTCTCTCTCTCTCTCTCTCTCTCTCTCTCTCTCTCTCTCTCTCTCTCTCTCTCTCTCTCTCTCTCTCTCTCTCTCTCTCTCTCTCTCTCTCTCTCTCTCTCTCTCTCTCTCTCTCTCTCTCTCTCTCTCTCTCTCTCTCTCTCTCTCTCTCTCTCTCTCTCATGTCTTTTGCCCCTTCTGTACTGAAGGATGTTGTTTCTGTATGTTGACAAAGTACTTTGATTGTTGATTCCTTTTTTTAATTATGTTGCAGATTGCTAGATGATAAATGTGACCTAGCTTTATTGTTGATGATTTTTTGAATGTTAATATTGCGCTGATAAGATAGAATTGGAATTGAATAGTTACAGAGATTTTCTCTTCTACATATTTCAACTGTCTTTAAAATAAATCTGAGCTCCCACTGGTAAATTGAGCAACAAGAAGGTTGGTGACTATGCTACTATATATATTATGACAGCAGGAATTTGAATAGTGAAATAAACTGACCAAATGAAATTGGTTTAAAATGAGCATTATTATGAAATATAAGCACAGAACTTTGTTCTTGCCTCAAAATGCCAGTATCACTTGCATATTCACTGTTATTCTTGTTTTAGTATTATTATTTACATTTTTTTTTATCATGATTATTGTTATTATTGTTATTATTATTACCTTGGCTGTTATTGTTTCTATCACTCCATGGCCCTTTTGCTAATTATTATTTCCGAAATGCTATCAGTAGTAACCAAACGATTTGTATGTTTATTTTTAATTCATACCTTTGTGTTACTGTAGCCACTGTTAATAAGAGTATTTCTTTTGTGTCTGTTCTCAGCATTTCATGATTTTTCTTTTTGATATCTATAGAAAAGTCATGTATCAGTTTACAGCTACGTCCTAAGTATCTTGGAATAATGATCTAATTGTGTAGACACATACTTACAATTACCACCCTATTTCCAGGCAGTCCGGACCTGCAATTTAAAATTTTTTTCACATACCAGGCCCTTTTACCCATTGGAGAGATTTGCAAGCGCCTGCAGATGCATGGGAGGCGAAGTATACCCTTTGAGTGCTTACATATGGCCATTGTTTGTACCCAGAGGTGATATCTATTCTTTCCTGCATTTGTAATAGCGACATTAGGCCATAGTTTTCGGCCCTAGAATCTACTCCAGGCTATTTTTGAATTGCAGACGTTCAGTTGGAGAGTGAGATCCACCTCCGCAGGATAGGTGGCGTGAGAGGAGAAATGGTCATAGAACCGCCTCAAGAGTCGTAAAAATGTGGGTGGAAGAAGCTCATGGCAGATATATCGGCGCCCTTCTGTTCTCCGGCCAGTCTCCAGAAACAGTATTCGCGGTTCGTAGTTACAACCCGGACCTATCCCACAGCGGAGAGGTGAAGGGATGACAGAATCAGGTGTGGGAATAACCCAAGACCTAGCAATACCCCAAGTAGAGGGACTCCTTATGGGGACAAAGGGAATGAGGGAATTAAAAGAGAAGCGCAAAGTAAAAAAAAAAACATAAGACAGAGTAAGACAAGAGCAGGGGAAATGAAAATTCCCACTGTCTTTGAAAGATTTTAGATGGACCTCACACAGGAACATAAAAAAAATTTTGTTTCCATAGCTTTTAAGATTTAAGTTAAGAAAGCCTCAATGCCTCCCCTAGAAGTAATATATAGATATAAGAGAAACTATTTGCTCTAGGTTTAATATAGTAAGTGTCATTATTGAATAGTTGTCGTTCATCAACAGTGCTTGTAGTTTGATACTATGTTTAGTACTATGATAATCGTATTTTTCATTGATGAACATTGTTAGATATTTGTCATTTATCAACTGCATTTTACATTAATTGGGTATTATAACTATTTTTAATTATTTTCTCTTTAAAGTGTATTATTGAATTGTTGTTTTTAGATATAAGTTTTTAACTTCTCTTTGCTGAAATAACTAACAATCATTTTGTCACTCATTAGTAGCTATATATTGTAATTGTGAATACTTAATTTTGATAATTATTATTTGTTTTTCTTTAAATAGAATCTTATAGTAAGAAAACATATTTTACTTTTGTTTGTGTTTTTCATAAATCACATGTTCTGTATATATTAAGTCCCTTGACAATGGAATTTCTTTCAGGAAACTTTAGGTAAGATTAAGGGGCATAGGGAAATTTTTATATAGAATCTATTTAGAAAATTATGTGAAACTTTGAGATTAAGGCAGAGAAGTATTCTATTTAGATAATTATGTGAAGCTTTGAGATTAAGACAGAGAAGTATTCTATTTAGATAATTATGTGAAACTTTCAGATTAAGACAGAGAAGCATTCTATTTAGATAATTATTTGAAACTTTGAGTTTAATACAGAAAAGTATTCTATTTTGAGATGTAACACAGAGAAGTAATCTGTTTAGAAAATTATATGAAACTGTATGTCTTATGTCTTAAGTCTTCAGATTAGATACTTCTGCCCCGTTTTTTTCTGAAATAATTATAATTAACAACTATAGCACTCTATAAAATACATAATGCTTCGTCTGAAATGAGACATTTCAAGGTGGTGGTGGGGAGTGTCATGAATAATTTTAATTAAGAAGAGTAACATAACAGAGCCCATGTGGAGTCATGGGTACTCAAGTGGCGTGACCGATATTTCCAGAATTATTTTCTGGACAGGATGTGTGTTTACAGAGAGATGACAAAGATCTATGGTTCAACCCATAGGCCTCTCATACCTCGGCGCCCCTTACCGATAGAGGTCAGAAATGTCACACAGTTTTGGGTCGTTCCAACGAGAGCTGAAGACCAATACCTACATGTACATACCTATATGCACCTGTGAAAATACACATATAGGCACTCCTTGTGTCCGATTGGCCATCTTGTAACCACTCCCCTAACACTACATGTAATGGGTGGAAACCCCCTTTTCTCTGGAAGCCTATTGGTGGAGACTGTCCATGCATACCACGCCCTGCCATCTTCGTGAGACAAGAAAGTCAGAAGCAGTGAGAGAGTCAAGCAGTTAGAGTTTGTACAGGGCAGGAATAAGATCTTAGATTTTACCCTAAGGGGGCAGGGAGCATTGAGGTGTAGAATAGGTGTATAACTAAATAAACTAAATGTTAAGCAGTCTGTGCATATCTCTTATCACTTCACACGCTATAATTTTAGTATAGTATAAAACTAATACGACACATTAATAATAATCAAATAAACACATTAAAATATATGAAAACATGAATCATATTTACCAAAGTGGGACTCGAACCTAAGACACATAATTACTGTTCCAAGTCACTACCAACTATACTACCGAAGGTCTAAGAAAGAAGCTAACCTCAAAGCCATCTGCTCTGCTAGGAAAGTAGATAGCTTTGAAGTTGGTTTCTTTCTTAGACCTTCAGTGGTGTAGTTAGTAGCGCCTTGGCACAGTAATTATGTGTCTTAGGTTCGAGTCCTGGTCAGGTAAAATATGATTCATGTTTTCACATATGTTTATGTGTTTCTTCGATTATCATTAATGCCTATATAGATTGGGATTTGAATTAAATGCGAAAACAGAGCCACGAGTAAGGTTGGGAGAAGCTGTGATTCGAACAAAAAGGCATTCAGAAAGAATGCTTTCATTCCTAGGAAAGCAGATAGCTCTAAGGTTTGCTTCTTTCTTAGACCTTCAGTGGTGTAGTTTTTTTTTATAATTGTGACACCAGGACGGGCCAAATAATAATAAAATAAAACAGTCTTTATCGGGCCTGGGCACGAAGAATACATAAAGTAAAGAGAAACAGAGATGGAGAGTGTAATGACCTGTCAGATGTGAAGGGATTATAAAAGATGTGTAACAAATATCCAAGAATATCCGGTGTTGATAAAGGTATAGAAAGAGAACCGTAACTGAAGGAAGTCTTAACATCGAACTGTCCTGGACAGTCTTAAGTCCACCAGACCCTTCAGCTGTAGTATTGCAACGGGCGGTTGATGCCATGGGCCAACCTACTACATGGTAATGGTCAATATATCAGCTGAAAGCAGCGGTATTTTCTTAATATCAAAACATTCTCTTCTGACATTACAAAACTCGCATATAATTTGAAGAAAATTCGAAAGCAATATGCATCACACACTACTGATCGTAGTGCAGATAAAAGAGGGGGAGGGGTAATTATGTATATTAAAGATAGCCTCAGAAGCTGCATTAAGTCTGGAATTAAGACAAATCTAAATTCAGAAACCTTATGGGTTGAAATTAAAAATAATATAGAAAGTCTAGTTGTAGGAGTAGTCTACAGACCACCTGATCTAGATAATATAGAGTCGCAAATTATATACGATGAAATTTCTAAAGTGAGCAGGTCAAATAGAGTTTGCATTGTAGGCGATTTTAATTTTAGACATATTAACTGGGAAACCATAACAGGTGATAGTAGCTCTAAGGAGTTTTTGGAAGTAGTAGAAGACAATTTCCTTTCTCAGCATGTACATGAAGCAACACGGGGGGTGAATACACTAGATTTAGTTCTTAGTAATAGAGAGAATATGGTTACAAATTTAGAAGTTGGTGAAAAAATGGGCAACAGTGACCATGATTCCATTAGATTTAACATAATTTTCAAGGAAACTATAAAGGAAAATAAGAATATTGTTCCAAACTTTAGAGCAGGAGATTTTGAGGGCTTAAAAACTAAATTATCTAATGAGGTATGGGAAGGGATTTCTGGGGTACAGATGTGGGTAGTTAATCCAGCAGGTCAGGTCGCAGGTAGCGGATTACCCCGAAATTTGGGTACCACATGCCAAGGATTATCACAAGATAAGATCAATACATTAAATTCTCTCACAGGAAAGAACAGCAGCCCGTCAGTTAATATAAATTTGGATGAGGAATATAACAATTTTGTCATGACTCTTAAGAATAGTCCGAGAGACTATATTCCCATGAAACATTGCAGATCAAGAAAAAATGACCCTAAATGGATGAACAATAGAATAAAGAATCTTATAGGTATTAAAAGAGGAATATACAGGAAACTAAAAAGAGGTGAAGAGCAGGTGAGGCAGCAATATATACAGTTAAACAGGGAAGTTAAAAAGATAGTTAGAGAGTCGAAAAGAAAATACGAAGTTCGAATAGCAGGAGAAGCTAAAGAAAATCCTAAAGGGTTTTATCAACATTATCAAACAAAATTTAAGGAAAAAGTCGGACCAATTGAAGTAGCCAATGGCCATATCACAGATGACGATAAAGTGATGTGTACATGTTTAAATGATTATTTCTTATCTGTATTTACAAATGAAAACTTGGAAAATATTCCGGAAGTAGAATCCATTTACAGAGACAGTCCCGATAATATACTTAGTTCAATAAATATTACGAGAGAGGAGGTAATAAAAGAAATAGATAAATTAAAGGCTCATAAATCTCCGGGACCTGATGGAATATATGCTAGAATATTAAAGGAATGCAAGGAAGAGCTTAGTTGTCCTCTAACTGCATTATTTAATAATTCAATAAAATTAGGATCGGTACCCATGGAGTGGAAATTGGCAGATGTGGTACCAATATTTAAAAAAGGAGAACGTGTTAAAAAGAATAATTATAGGCCGGTAAGTTTAACGTCAACAGTGGGTAAGATTCTAGAATCCATAATTGCAAATAAAATAAGGGCACATCTAGAATTACACAGACTGATAAAACTTTCACAACACGGGTTTCTTAAGGGTTTTTCGTGCCTTACAAACTTACTGTCTTTTTATTCAGAAGTTTACGAGGCAGTAGATTGTGGCAAAGAATATGATACAATATATCTAGATTTTAGCAAAGCTTTTGATAGAGTTCCTCACAAAAGATTAGTTAAAAAGCTGGAAGCTCATGGTATAGGAGGAGCTGTGCTCAGATGGATCAAACAATGGTTAAAAGACAGAAAACAGAGGGTTTGCATAAATGGAGAGAAATCAGAGTGGGGCTCGGTAACAAGCGGGGTACCACAAGGCTCGGTACTGGGTCCTCTATTATTCATCGTATATCTAAATGATCTGGATTCGGATATCAGTAGTAACCTAAGTAAATTCGCAGACGACACTAAAATAGGTAGAACTATAAATGGAAAAGAAGACATTCATGCTTTACAGGAAGATCTAAATAGATTATCTGAATGGTCGGACAAATGGCAAATGGAATTTAATGTTGAAAAATGTAAAGTAGTTAAAATGGGTACTATAAAAGACAATACTAGTTATAAGCTAAATAACCATGAAATCATGAGTTCTCAGTGTGAAAGGGATTTGGGAGTTCTTGTGAGTAGTAGTCTTAAGCCAAGAGAGCAATGCACAGCAGTCAGAAATAAAGCAAACAGAATTTTAGGATTTATCTCAAGAAGCGTCAGCAATAGGACGGAAAAAGTTATTTTGCAGCTCTATCTTGCATTAGTTAGGCCCCATTTAGATTATGCTGTGCAATTCTGGTCACCCTATTATAGAATGGAAATTGAATCCTTGGAGAGAGTGCAACGAAGAATGACCAAGATGATACACAATATCAGAAATCTACCATATGAGGACAGATTAAAAAAACTTAATCTACATTCTCTAGAGAGGCGAAGAGTTAGGGGGGATATGATTGAAGTGTATAAATGGTTTAAAGGGATTAACAAGGGAGATATTAATAAATTTTTAAAAATTCATGATCAAACCAGAACTCGTAATAATGGATTTAAGCTTGATAAATTTAGGTTCAGAAGGGAAATTGGTAAAAATTGGTTTGGTAATAGAGTAGCTGATGCATGGAACAAGCTTCCTAGTAGGATAGTAAATGCCAATACCTTAGACACCTTCAAATGTAGATTAGATAGACATATGACAGAGGTAGGGTGGGTATGAATAGGTTAGTGCTTATTAGAAAAATCATAAAAAGAAAAACAGAATAAATAAGTAGAGTAGAATAGAATAGGTTAGACATGCTGAAAATACAATTCAAAAATGGAGCTGCCTCG